>JASCZW010006826.1:0-81432 GCA_034211315.2 Aedes japonicus | reverse complement strand
CCGTCGTATAGAAAACTCGTTGTATTTGGTTACATTCTGAAGCCGTGTGACTCTACAGAGGTGACCAGTTCCTTCATTGAGAGGAATGGCAGAGATCATAAAATTAGATTTGTGTCATTTATTCACTGTATCGAAGTTATACACATATCACACCACAAATGTGTAACTAAAATAAAAAATTGCTACAATCTGTTCTATAGTCATTCACGGCTCATTACGAGTGTAAGTGACACATAAATTAAATCTTCTCGGTGTCAACACAATATCCACAGGGTGTGTCCACAAATCTTAACCAGATTACGTTGCTTTGGAGTAAATTTAAACCACCCCACCTCTGCCAATCCGGTTCTAAAAAACTAGGACGCAGGACTTGTAATACTAAGAGAGTAGACTCTGTTTTCACAAGAAAAAAAAAACATGAAACTACCGGCCCAGTACTTTACGGCTTGACTAACGTCCGGGACGCGCAAGATAAAATTAAGATTCAAATGAAAATAACGAACTGCGAACAAGTTCAATCTGCCGACATGCGATTCTGCCAACGTGTGGAACTGTCCTCGCTTTGTGGTGCGCAAATTTGACATCGAGCAAGCCAGAAAACAACTCGCGCAATGTTGCCACTTTCATGAAAACAGAAAAGCCGCACTTGTCAACATTGTTCCTGTCTGTTATATCTTCCCCGTGAGGATCACATGCGCAGAATATTTTTCACTATAAAATTACTGATACTTTGACGCGGTAAAAATAAGGATAGTAACCATAAAGATATTCTGCTTTAATGCCATCTAATTTTTAAAATTGAGGTAAGACAATACCAAAATAGTAACTCTTTGGTAACTAACTAAACATCCACACTGAAGAAAAATACAACATTAGCAATAGCGGCACACAGATAAAGAAAGCAATTGATTTTCTGCGTTATTTAATGCATAAAAGGGAATACCAGATTTGGCAAAAATATGTTGGGATATTTTATGCAAATTTAAGCCAGATATCTAGTCTGTTGTGGCGAAAGATTACAAACATTGTTGTACGGTGCACATGCAGAGATTGCCGCATAAAATATCATTGCTTACACTTCCTTTTGGCTTGGAATTCAACAAGGGAGATTTTACGAGCCTGTTAAAATTCATTTTTTCTGTGTGTATATCAGCCATTAAAGGGTCTCCACGGTGCAAATGCCACACGCAAAATTGGCTCGCAAGATTCGAGCTTTCATCCGATTGCCATCACCAGGATTGAGAACAACTATTAAACTTCATTTTACCATGGCTGGCGAGTGATAGATTGGTACGAATGCCCGCGCCTTTGATGGATTACAAGATTCTGCACAACCTGTGAATCAACCGTTTTTTGCATGTAAACCCATACTTTCTTCAGTTCCTCGACTGTCTTCACTACCTTAGGTCGTTTAAGAAGGTGCTGCTTCATAATCGCCCAGTACTTCTCGATGGGGCGGAGCTCCGGAGTGTTGGGAGGTTGAACATTTTCGGCACGAAATTGACCTTATTGTCCGCATACCACTTCAGCACGTCCTTGGAGTAGTGGCATGAGGCCAAATCCGGCCAGAAGATTGTTGGGACGTTGTGGGCCTTCAGGAGAGGAAGCAGCCGCTTCTGGAGGCACTCTTTTATGTACACCTGTCCGTTCATCGTGTCCTGGGTCACGAAAGGTGCACTCCGCTTCCCGCACGTGCAGATGGCTTGCCAAACCAGGAATTTCTTCGCAAATTTGGACATCTTCTGAGTACGGACATGCTCCGGAACGCTGAACTTATCCTTGGCCGTGAAAAACAGGTTGCCGGGGATCTGTTTGAAGTCGGCCTTCACATATGTTTCGTCGTCCATGATGCAGCATTCAACTTTCGTCAGCATGTTGAGGTGCAACTTCCTGGCACGGGTTTTGGCGGACTTGTTCTGCTTCTCGTCGCGATTAAGGGGCTTTTTGTACCTTGAACGTTCGAAGCCCAGCCTTAGTGTTGGCCTTCTGGACAAAACTTCGGCTTAGGTGCAGCTTCTTAGCCACATCCCGAACGGAGGCGTTCGGATTTCGGTTGAAGGCCCCAACTACGCGGTTGTGATTTTTGGTGTTGTACGGAATACTTTTTCCTTCACTTCTGGGCTTCCGATCGGTGGTCAACCGTTCCTCGAACCGCTTAATCACTCGCGACACCGTGGAATTCGCGATTCCCAACGTTTTAGCGATGGAACGATGCAGAAGATCCTTGTTCTCGTGATGAATGCGCAAGATTTTATCACGCACGAGCTGTTCTTTCGACTCCATTTCCGCGAGTTTTGATCACAGGACTTTAAAACTTGCAGGATGTAAATAATGCACTATGAACTAAATCCACCCAAATTTTCATTAAATTCTACCCAACGGTTAAAAAGTTAGAGCAATTTCATAGTGTGGCAATTTCATCGTGGACACCCTTTAGCATACAAAATGGTACATAAATGGTACACTAAACAACGTTGAACTGTAAATAGTTTTTCGAATGTACATCATTTGTCACTGCAGTTCTGCGAATCCAAATTATATTTACACGATCTTATGGTGAAACTACTTTGATATGTAGCAAAGCGGCGCATTTCATTTGAAACAAATCGAATCACCATAGGGACGGCTTAATCATTCAAGACCACTAGTTCCGTTGCGGGGTAAACGTTAACTACAACGCTCATTTTTGCAGTATGATGCTTCACTACATGGAGCACCATACTGCAAAAATGACGTTAATAGTTAACGTTTACCCCGGTGCTTGGAATAGGTCTTGGGTGCTTAATCCGTTCCCTACCCTATTAGATCATTGCTTGCGTGTTTGCGGTCATTGAATATGAAGGAAATATTCACGCTCCCAAACAACTAAACATTTGTAAATCAGTAAACTGACTAGCAGGTACAGAGAACAGACATCCAGGCTCGAACATTTTTTCCCAATTTACTGTGTAAACTTTTAAAAGCAAACCGTTGGAAAACAACGCCGCCTAGTCTAGATTTCACTAAACTAAAATTGACAGACCGTCAAATCTCAAGGTGGGAAAGTGGCGCCATCAACATACGATTCACCAAAACTAACCGGAAACGAGCTGCAATTTTAAAATGGCAGTTACAGAAATTTACACACGTTGGGCACTCCAGCTTGGATGTCTGTTCTCTGTGTAGCAGGCACAAAAATTCCAGATGATTAAAAAAAAATAAAGAGAGGTTTACCATTAGCTAAAAGATGAAAAGCTTTGTTTGCAAATGCTTTTATTACTTTTTCCCGTGCTGATCCAGAACTTTGCATGTTACATGTTCAACTGTTCCGCAGGAGTATGCTTAATATTACACGATAGTATAAAATTCAACTGCGCCCTGTAAAGATACTGTGAAAGTGAGACGTGTAATATTAGTTTCTCACATAATCCTATATCATTTACCGCGTACCTTTTATGTGCATTATTGTTGGCAAAATTTTACATGTTTCAACATGTAAACATCAGAGCATGTTAAATGGTATGCCATTCCACACGAAGCAGTGACTTGCATGAAATAGTTCTAACAAAGACGGGATTTTGCATACAACATTATCGACAATGTATGGAATATCCCAGAACTTTACACGATTTATAATTTAAATGTGTATGTTTTGCGACGCTCCATTTATGTGCATGATATTGAACAGAAATTCACACTACTTTTTCGAGCTGTGTTGTGTACGACAAAAAAAATCAAGATGAGGAAAGGAAGTAAATTCAAAAATTGGTTCTTCTTCTTGGTAAAAAATTGCACAATCTTATCTTGAAGGTTTTATTTTGTTCCTTCATCTCCACATACTTTAATACACTACTCCACATAATTTAAAATCAATATGTGCCATTTCCTTTCATTGGCATCAATCAAAAAAATCTTTTAAAGTTGCTGGAAGTTGTCGCCGTGTTCAGGTTATTCAATAATATAAGCAAATAAACTCCGTGCAGTACTCCGTGCATCACTTAAAAAGTTTAATTTGAAAACATGTAGCCTGTTTCCTCGTCCTAAAATGTTACTTATTTCATGACTCTTATTTTAGTGCTTGACATTTTCTAGCAATGAAATTCGTTCTATTATGCATATCATGCTGCATGAAATAATCGTATTATAATCCATCAAAGCAGAGAACGAATTCAAACGTGTGACTTGCCGTGACGCGCCAAACCGAGGCTTGCACATTCCACTTTTCAGTCAAGTGGCAATTTTTTAATGCTTTATGGACTTTGATTTTAGGTTACCCAAGGTAAATGTAGTATCAGACACGTTATTTTGAGTGTTGCAGTATTAATTATTGTGGGTTTCCAAATAAGAGATGTTGAGTCCTATTTATATCTAAGTGTCGAAGTATTTACATGCAAAAGGATTACGTCACTCGTAATATTCATGTATTTTAAGAGTGTATGTATGCGATGTAAGCAATGCAGACAGGTCGATTCAAGTGGAGAGGTTTGGTTGAAAAGTGCTAGCTCCTGCGGTATGAAGTCTACACATTAGCAAATGTCATGTAAATGTCTGTCTCCTAAGACCGACACATGCAAGCATTCTTTATCACATAAGAATGAGTTGATAGAGATTATAAAATAATTTCAATCAAACACAGCTTTCGTCGATTTGCGTTTGTGTCAGTTTGAAGAGACATATTTTTACACGAAATCTTTGTTTATTTTACCCAGCTTTTTACAAACATAAATTCCGTCTTGTGTAAAATCATCATTTCTGAGTGTGTACCATTTTTTACACTACCGAAACAAACAATGCGGAAATCTACCGATCTGAGTGTCTGCTGAAAAGGTTGTCTGCCTTGCATCAGAAACATAGTACTCTCCGTTGTTTTGACCAGATTATGCGTGGGTACATGCGTGAAAACGACTCTCAATTGACTCACGGAAAGGATATAGATTTCACTGAGGAAGACATCAATCCGCCAAATTGCCCTCAGCTTTGGCCCATCGAACGCTATCGGGCGATTGTGAAAAGGTTTTAAAAGGCAGCGGAGAATATGCAGGAGTTTAAAAAATATGCTAAGCTGTTCAAAAAATGTCATGACTTCATGAAAAGTATTCGATCAAAAATTTGCAAATTCATGAGAGATTAATATTTCGTCTTCGCAGAATAAAGAATCATCCATTTGTTTGAATAAAACATCATTTTTTAATATGATTCGAAAAGAAAATATGTGTATAACTTATTTCTCGATACAGTTCTTATAATTCGAATTTTCTTGTGACACCCTACACTTGCCATAAAACGTAGTCTACGTCAAAATTGAACTACTTTACTAAAGCTTGTTCACGATAAAATCTGGACAGATTGAATTTGGAATAAAACAAATTTGCTGTTAGTTCAACCCAAAAGCATTTTTTATTCATTTAATTGTGCCTTTTTAGTCATATTAAAAATAATTACAGTAACGTAATTAGGCTGCCTGAAGAAACTACGAACTTTCAGTTTACTCCAGCCATTGCGGTATGTGCAGAATTCCTGCAACCGATTTAGCTGCTTTTGTCTAAGATTTCCGAAATGTTTCTATAGTTTTAGCGTGTTTCTTATATTGAGAGAGTTCTCACGTCACGAGAGCCCAATTTCGCTCGATAGAGTCGCAACTCCGGGCAGTTAGGTGGATTCGCTTCTTTCGGTACAACGATGGACTCCTTTCACTTTATACCATTCCAAAACATCTTTGGCGTAGTGACAAGATGCCAAATCAGGTCAGAATAGCCTTTTTCGCGGTTTACCATTCCGGTAGTGATGAAGCTTTGGCTTGTTCGACCACAACTGCGTATTGCCTGCCAAACCAAATATTGTTTGGGAACTCAGCCTTTTTCTTCGTCCTGAAATGCTCCACTACGCCGTTCCGTTGCATGGCAGTATAATAACACATTCCGGGAAGCTGTTTCAAAGTCTTCCAGCACAATTTCATCGTTCATTATTATGCAGGAAAACTTCGTCAAATATTCGCGATGCATATTGCAGAGACGGGTTTAGCCGTCACATTCCTGTTTATCATTATGGTTCGGTACAGTTTTCACCTTGAACGACTTTATACCTTGCCGGTGCTTGGAAGTTTGCACGAAAGACACTTTCTTATGTTTCTAACTATCAAAGTGCGACCGAAAGATCTGGTCTCTTCTGCAATATTTGTTTCACCTTCGCGTCCTTCTGGTGGTGGTCCTGAAATTTGTCTCAGCCTTCCTGGCTGTTGCCAAACGTGTATCGAAAGATTTAAGAAGATGATGGACAGTGCTTTCAGGAAAATTCAAGCTTTTTTGCAAGTTTTCTCACTGACAGATCCGGATTTTCATTGCGACCGCACACAATTGGTTTTTCGCACTTGCTCTTCTTTCGACGCCATTTTCGATCATAAAAGCTTGTAGTATCACCAAAAACTGGTTTTACACTAATGAACAGACATACGTTCATCAGTCTGCGAAATATTTCACGCGTTGATGAAGTATTTCCAGAGATATACGTATTTAGGGGTGTCCAGATTTTGTCGCGACTGCCGTAGTAGCGCTTGGTTAAAATTTTGATGCAAAGAATTTAGTAAGTTTTTCCGATCGAATGGTGTATGAATAAAGTCATGGTCAGACGAGAGTATTTAGCGTTCAGATCTGCTCCAATAATTTCGTGACCAAAACGAAGGAGCAGCTGATCACCAAGGCCGCAAAACAGTTAAGAAACATGCTGACATCCATCTTTTCATCGGCTATGGTTGAGATTCTGGCCAACTGTCGTGAGACCACCCGGCAGGGCGCCGAAGCATTTTTGTAGAAGGCTTAATAAACGTAGGAGATGAGGATTTTTTTTCCATTGAATTATCTTTTGAATTGTTCTTTCTATTGTTATTTTTTATCGCCATTCCAACATCTTCCCAATGTGAAACATATGCAGTGTTTTCAAAATTATTTATTAATTTTCACTTTATAAATATTACATAGAAATAGTGTAACAGTTGAATCTCCAAAATTGTGTTCCGAAATAGTAAGAAAGAGACTAAGGATAGTTCTACTACTGTAACCCAATCCTATTAAGGACTGTATCGTTAATTATGAGTACACCTAAAAATTGCTGTCGTTAAATAAGTTTTATTTACAACTCAAATTCATTTAAGTTGTTTATTGACCATGAAAAAGCCGATCTTATCAGTATTCATTTAATTTTTCGAAAGATCTGGCCAGCTTTTGCACCTTCTTCTTAATGTTCTCTCATGATGTTTTGCACAACCATTTCGGCGATGGTTTTGCTTACGTTTACCCAGTCTTTTTTGGGTTTGATGATGTCATCTGCTCCACTCAGCCTGTCTTTCGCAGCTTTCTTATCATCAAAGCCCAACATTTTTCAATGGGCCTTAGTTTGCGGAAATCAGGCCAAAACAGTGTCGAACCCTCGCTGTTTTCGGACTAGTGGCAGAGTTCGTTTCTGCAGGCATTCCTTCCGGCATATTGTAATCAAAGGGGCGATCCCTGCCCAGCACCAATGAGACCCCTTCTTCTAATCACCTCTAGGGTCGGCGTACGCGCTCTACAACCGCGTCCAAGGAATCACCTAAATCCTTTTCTGACTATTCGCCCACTACTAATTTGCACAAAGGTAACGACTTCTCCCACTTCCTTACTTCCTATCTCCTACCTCACTCTGTCTCACACTCCTATCGTCGGGGCCTTCTCTGTTCCGCCACTTCGCCGAAGCCTCCTGCACTGCTTCTCACAGCGCCTGGTCTTCCGGGCTAGAACAGCCAGACCGATACACCTTCAACTCTCCGTCCAAAGCTTCCTCTCCTATGTACTCCTCCAAGTCTCACCAATTCGCGTTTTCAATGGCGTCCGCGTCGGCTCGAGACGGCATATAAAATGGCCACGTCTTCTCCAAGGCTATTTCTAGATACTAGGACTCCCAAGACGACCGGTACCTAACAGACGGTGGAGTTGACTCGGGCAACCTGGACGACGGTCGGGAGCTTGACCAGCTTAGGCCAAACTAAAGGCAAACACAGGGGTCCTGGTGTCGGCCAATGGATTATGGCCGTTAGTGATGAGGCGGTTGAGATTGGGGCTTTAAATGGTTTATCTGGATGCTCTATCCGCTTCACCTAGCTTCCTCTTCCTCCACTTGAAGACTCTTTCGATCACTTTCTACAACCTTGTATTTTTTCCAATTTCCAGCTTTAACGTCTTAACTTCAAGCGTGCTGCAGGCTTAATGACAGATGAGGCTATGGCGGTTTGATCTTCAACCGACTGTAGAGGAATTTTCCTCCCATAGCATATTTGCCCCATCATGGCCCTCTTCACGCCACCCAAAATGGCCGCCCACTCCTTATCTCCTACGAAGTCTGGTGGCAATTAGCGGAACTGTTGACGTGTGCCTACTTTTCTCATATAGTGGGTGTTGGGTGGTGTCCAGAATATATGCTTAAATGTTTTCTTGGTTTTAACTTAAAAGCCGATACAATCATTCCCGAAAATCTCACTCATCTTGGACACTTCAACACACCACTGGTTACAACATTTCGCCGTTCATATTTGCGGTAGTGAAAAAAGGTGTCGATTTCCATACCTCACTGGCAAATCGTTTGCCTTTTTCCAAATTTTACTCAATAGGTATATCGATTTCTCCGAATTTGGGACACCGTTCCACGCTTGACGGTGTAAAACTGTGCCCTGTAGTACAATTTGACGTACGTCTCGTCATCCATGATAATGCCCATGTCATTTTTGCTCAAAACGTCGTCGTATAGATTTCGAGCCCGAGTTTTCACGGAATCCACCTGAATTTGGCTGCGTTTCAGACATTTTTGTTTCCAGGCATCCTTCAGTGAATTTCGTTCTTTTGCGCGTTGGACCATTCCAATCGTCGTTCCACACATTTTTGCGCAACATTTGATGGATACCTCTTTTTCCTTTAAAAACTTTGCAAATTTGTTTGTCCAAATTTGAGTTTGACGGTAGGTTTGACGCGCCTGTTTTTCTAACACGCCCGGGCAAGTCCTTCAATGTGTTATGCATAACAAACGGTTGATCGCATTTTGGACCGCTACCGCACAGACACTAACACCTTCTTTTTTTGCTAATTTTCTTAGTGACAATCCCGGCATGGGTCGGTCCGTCGAAAACGACGCGGCTCCAGCGCCACTCCTTGCGGAGACTCACGTCGCGTTTAGTGTGCCCGACAAGACTCCCAAAGAGGGCGAGTCCGATAGAAAATCTGTTGTCGATAAATTGGGACCGATCCTGCCAGATTGATTTTAATTACCCCGAAGCAAAAAGAACTACCCTATTCCCAATCAGCATAATTCCTACACTATCAAACATATCCCGAAAGCAAGCGGTAAGAGAGTAACCCTTACCTAGCCATTCATCATCACTGGTAATGCCGCTATTCCCACCAGTAGCGCAACAAGCAGATGGGATGATATACCTCATTCAAATCCCGCCACGTGGGAGATGGAAACGGAATCACAGACCTACCGACCGGAACCAACGTGTTCACCTTCCTTCAGAATAATCTCACAGTAGTACTGAGTGTGGAAAAAAACGGCCAGATTTTATTTTCCACTGTAATAGACCATCCTACACAGTAATAACGTGTTCAATTCAAATTCTATTCCTAGCATGCTTTCTTTATTGTCTATCGTTCTTTGTTACTCTACTATTGGGTTGCTATTGTCTACTCCTACATTGTGTGCGGTTTCCTTCCCTATCTACTGGTGCTCACGTGCTTTTCTTTCCTTATTCCTTCACCGTCGACAGGGTTTAGGAGGCGTCCGGAAACGGGGTAATGATGAACGTTTGGACGTAACCTCAATATCTCAAGGACACGTCCAGATTAAGCAGTTCGGGTATCATCGGTCTTAAGCCGGCAGAAAAAAGATCCTCCGTGGCGTCCTCTTCGGACGCCACACTCCAAAGAATAAAATTAACGGACTCACCAGTTGATGATTTGATTGTTGCCGCTGTTTAGGCGCCGACTCCTGTGTCGGCGGGAGACGATAAAGCGATTGATGCTTGGCGATGTTTCGGCCTTAAGTGGCTGTTGGCGGGTATTAGCCGAAACGTGGTTCGCTTGGAAACCACCAGAGGACCCTGTGCCTCCGGACGGAGCGATTCGGTGACGGATCGGCTCCTTCCGACGGCAGGATAGCGTGCGCGGGACAATTTCGTCCCAAGGGGAAAGTGGAAGCCGCAAGCGGGATTTTCTCCCTTTTCTGCTAAATTCCTGCTACCTGGGAATGATAGTGGCGCCAAAGGCTGTTTGGTTGGACGTTAGCACATGCACGGAATGTACAACACTCGAGCACAATTACCTTGGTTTAGCTTTCTACGCACACAAGCCTACGCACACACTGTTAGCACCGGGTGAACGACTGAGTACAGAAGAAAGTATTACTTTGAGAAACGTGAAACGTTGCTTTAATTGGCCTACTTTGCAGCACCTAACGATTTCGAATAATTTCGCGCACTTCCACTTGTTGTACTGTTCTAGGACCAGAATGAGCGAGCATTGGAACCCCTCAGACTAGGGAAAGCTATCCCGGTCGATTTTTAAGAAATTCGATATTCCCGCGTCACCTTCCGGAGATGTTCGGCAGTCCAGAAATCACAGCTGGTTGCTCAGTTCTAGCTAATGGACCCCAACTCTAGCTATCTCTGTCCCGCCTCTCTTAAACAGATTCCTTTTGGCCTCGACCTTCGAGGAACTCTTCTTACGAATTTTAGTTTTGAAGTGTTAAATTCTCAAAATTGGACTTGCATGCAATTCAATATCTAGACCGTATTATACCCGTACATAGCGATAGGCGAATTTCCATTTGGTGAATTAAAAGCTAAAGCCAACAGTATTTATGGTTTTTAACTTCAAGAGTTTGAATGCAATATTCTATATTTACAAAAATTAGGACTAATTATTTATGTATTTACAATAGTAACATACGCTTGGCGTACCTGTTACAAGCAGTAAAGGTTGTACTGGATCAAATTGCACCACTTTTAAATGGCTGTAACTTTGGGTATTTTCTATTGAAATTTTGGGTGAAATTAGTTCAATGTGTATTTGTTTATGCTGTGTAAAGGCTGGGCTACAATGGGGAGCGCAACGGCGCGGTGCGGCAGTTTTTGACATATAATATATGGATTAACTGTCAAAAGCTGCCGCAACGGATATTTCTCGTCGTGCCATCGGCAGGAAGCTGGGAATTTCAGCAGAAAGCTGGGACATTCTACGGTGTCGCGTGTTTTAAATCGGTACACGAACGTTTGACCATCGATCGGAAAGAAAAAAGTGCCAAAAATTGATCTCCGTATAGTGTTAAGGATCACAAACGAGTAGTTCAAGCTTTCAAGAGGAATCCCAACGAGATGTGGCGAAGAAACTGAATCTAACCAAAACTTTCGTGCAAGATGCAAAAAAAAAAACGTAAAGAACTACGCACGTACAAAGTCCTCTTCTGAGGTCACACGATGGTCCTACGATTTTCTGGCCGGATTTAGCCTCGTGCCATTAATCGAAAGAGGTTTTGGAGTGGTACAAGGCTAATGAGGTCAATTTCGTGCCGAAGCATCTCAACCCTCCGAACACACCGGAACTGCGGCCAATACTAAAAGTAAAAAGTGAAATCGGAAGAAGATATGAAGAAAACATGGATTGCTACGCAAAAAAAAGTTGGTCCAAATGTTGTACAGGACCTTATGAGTAGTGTAAAGAAGAAGGTTCGTGCATTTGGATATGGAATAAAAATTGAATAAACCAATCATGTGTGTGTGTGTCATCCTCTATCCCTCACCCAACCGGGGGCGTTGGGTGAGTAGAACTGCGAATAATTTGATCAATCATATGCTCTGCAATGGTGCCCTTTTTGTTGTGGAGGCCAATACAATAAAAAGGAGAACTTTGAGGCAGGACAAGTTATCCTCAAAGCTTTTGGAGAATGGGAGGCACTGGGAGTCCACAACAGGTACAGCAAAACATTGCATAGACGCCCTTATTCACACTTACAACTCAGGAATAGAAGGTCAAGAAGAGCCACCGTTACCAACTAAAGCTTGAACCGGGTACCTGGGAAACCCACAATACCCGCGGCAATAGCACAGTGGACGATGCCCTGGTCGTATTTAGTAAAACATGGCATTTTGCTTATGGAATGATCCCACTGTTGACTTTTTTTTTTTTCTTGAAAAGAAAATAAAACTGTTCCGCCAACTAAGGTTTGAACCAGGTATTTAATAAATCCATTGTACCTGCCACCTTAGTCAGCAAACAATGTGCTGTGCGTATTTATGTATACTAAAGACTCCCTGACCGACGGGGACAGAAGGTCTTCTAGTGTCCGCTTATCGAAAGCCCACACTACCCCAATCTGTGGCTCTAGAATTGTGCCATTATGAAATTAAATTACTTTTTATAGGATTGCTTTTGAGATCACCCCAATTTTCTAACATATTTTTAAATAGTATGGTATAAAACTCGACTTGGCAACCCACCTGCTACATATATTGATAAGCGATAAATAACATATGAAAAATAAGAAAAAAGAAGAAATGAAAACCTAATGTATTGCGGTACTTGCATTTGTGTTGCCTAGTCATTCAAGTACTTTTATTGGGCTTTTTAATGAAAAGTTCATGCTTGCAGATTTCTGAGAATCACTCCCTCCTCTCCTATAAAAAAGCCTAAAAAATTTTCACCTCTTAGAGCAGTGATTCATTTAATTTTTAAATGTCCCTTTGCCAAAACAACTGTTGCCAAAATTGATTTCCATTTGTATGTAAATATGCATATAATTCACTTACCTCCGTGAGGACTATACTCATACATTCCTCTCCAATCATACAGTAGAAACTTGATTTCCCTTTTTTTCTAATTAAATAATCCTGCTCCCGATGTTAATCAAATTAAAGCCCAATAAAAGAGATAAAAGATTAAAACAAAGCAAAATGGCTTCTGCTTTTATCCACTTCACCTATTCTACTATGTTTCTTCGTATCGATTTCGCTCCTGATTTAAATGTACTTCACATAATTATTTGTAATATTTTAACCAACAGCTTTCAAGAGTTTAAATGGTGCTTTATTTTTTTTTTCTGTCTATATGAACACTTCTCATTTTTTTTTCTCAATGGCTCTCTTCCCTATTTTACCACTTTATTCATGTGTATACTTTGCTTCATAATCCTTTTTCTTTTTGTAATTTAGCACGAACCCTTTTATTTGTCATTCACTTATTAACTTTTCCCGGGTAGAATACAAGGGTCATACATCCGTGCATTTGGATATGCACAAATTAAGGTTGAAGAAGTCGTAATTAATTTGGGCAATGATTATGATTGCCTGCTTCTTTTTGTTCTTCTTCCTGTCAACAATTATTTTAAGCCGTTTTCGGTAATAAATCAGGCCTAACATTTTCCTGTGCATGTTCACTGATTAGAATTGTGTTAATCTCACTTGTTAAAAACCATTTTATCAGACACAACACTAAAAATTCACTTAAATCTGGTAGTTTTTAAAAACTTGGTTCGCTTACCCAATACGCCAACACAAACTCGCCATTTGCTTCTCAAACTAACACTATTACAAGGACCCATCGCTTGATTTTTCCATGAACAATTCTGGTTGATTTCCACATTTTCACAGCTTTTAAAGGGATTCATCGCTCGCGTGCTGGATTTTTCTTCCTATGAAAATTCACTTTTTGTTCCTTCAAGCACTTTTAAATGAGAATAAAAATTGAATAAACCAATCATTGGAAAATATTCATAACATGTTCTATTTTACTCCCTGAAAATTTGAAGATGATTGGTTGAACGGACGAATTTTGCCGAATATTTTTGTGTATCGCAATTTGATTCCGTACACCCTTTACTTGTCCACAATCAGTTTTTGCTGTTCTTCCGTAAGAGCTCGCATTGTTCCGCTTGAAGTGAAACTTTAACTTTTATTGAAGGTTTTCGTTTGTTTACAAGGCAAGCAACACTAAACAGCTGTCAAAATAAGTCATAGTCTTTTTCATACAGAACCTCAAAGGTGTACTCATAATTAACCAATTACCATTTGTCATAGCCATTTTCAATCCTATTCTGCTGACCCTCGTAACATATGTACGTTCTCTACGCTCTCTATAATACCGAAAACCATAACCTCACGTACCTTCTCTGTTTTGCGTCCATCACTTATTCCAAACATTCCTCAAGACTTATGTAATAGCTCATCAGGTTTTCTAAAAGACACGATGCTCAGCTTGCGTCTGATGTAGGTGCGCGTCAGTCATCGTGACGTCGTTCTACTCTACCGACGTATCACATAATAACCTGACAAACCGACCGAGCCGAACGCCCGGAGTGTAAGATATTGTACACAAACGTCAAGCAGCGTCTTCTGTCGGCATGCAAAGAAGGAGCCGCATTGTATATTTATAAACACCCATTCGCAAATCGTTTTTACATTAGTTCTTCATGAACTGGTTGTGTGAAGTAAGGAATAGATCTCCTATCAGTAGTGAAATGATCAGTGGTCTGATGTGCATGGCAGTTAGTGATGATCCTCTCGGTGACTGCTGATGAACTTGAAGAATTTTTCCACTTCGGTCTAAAAATAGGGCATTCTTCTCCTCACACATCTCTCGTGAAACCCCATTCAACTAAATCTGAATCGACGAAAGATTGGGATTGGTGATGTGTCAGGTTCAAGGCACCCACTCTTTGCGCTCCTCTCGCATAGATCACTAGATCACATTTTTTTTTGCTTTCGTTCTTCTTCTGCCTCACTTCGCGATTCGTTCCACTCAACGTAAACAAACTTCGACGTGATGATCGAATGTGCTTTATGCGATTCTAATGTAGGTACCCAGCCCACATCTACACAGCTGATCCGTGTTCAGTTATACAACCGAGGATTTCCGGAATCTCTCTAGACATGTGAATTTTTGGAAGTCAATAAAGAATAGATTTTCAAGTGGATTATGAAAATAAACATTCCGGGTGAAGGCGCGCGTGTTTGCGAAATACAACACGTGATACATCTGCGTTGGAGCGATACTTATGTCCTTGCTGACCCCGGGCAATTTACGAATGTGGACGAAAACGTGTCGCTGTCGATGCGAATATTTCAAACTGGTGACAATTCCTGGTTGAGATGTGATGCGATGTTGCAGGTTGTTAAAAATAAACCGCCTCTTTCCCTGGATTCTTTGCTTTAATCGAGCTGTCTGATGGAGACGCACGGTTGCTGACGTACAGCTTCTATGGTAACATCATCGAATCACGCTAGAGAACAGAGCACGCATTAGAATCACTTTCTATTTTTGCACATTTCCAGTTCAATTTGGAAGATATATTAGCTGCAAATGGGATTGATTCGCTGGTAATAAAAAGCAGATTTGTTTTCCAAAATCCATCACCTTGATTCGGCTAACTAATCTGACCGTGTTTTTCTCTCACTCTCTTTCTACTATTTCAGCGAAAGAATTACGTCAAATATGCCAAAGTGTTTCCGTTCTCATCGATGTTCGACTTCAAGCTGCCCTCCAAGTGGTACCGTCGGTCGGTCGGCGGGCTGGAAGTGCTGTGTGGTCTAGCGATGGTGCTCATTCCGAATCGTAAGTATATTTTGTTTGTTTTAATCGAAAAATAACCGGTGCAGGGAAGTCTTTAAATTTCAACGTCGAATTCAGTCGAATTCAGGAAAACACTGTATAGAAGAAAAAAACCAACTTACCACCCAAGTAACAATTTGGATTTTAACAGGGTTCACAAGAACGTATGGTGTAGACATACAGAAAGCTTTCAGGTTACATAAACCGCCATTATCTTACTAGATGTCGATGATTGGGAATAAACTAGGAAATAACTACTTGAATGGGTTTTGATCTTCTATTTAATCGACTGAGAATTTCCAAGAAAAATCTGACAGATATAGGCCAAAATAGGTACAATTATCTTCGACTTCAATCAAATTTCCCCATTTCTTCGGTATGGGAAAGGCTGTATTTTTATTGGCCAACGAAACAAACTTCCAATATCCATAAGTTTGCATTTTGGATTATTGGCACAAAAAAAAAGTCTGTGCAATTTCGGCCACCTAGAGACCAACCATTTTGGAGTTGTTGTACTCTTCTAATTGCGGAGAACACGTCTTACCTTCACCGCTGCCAGGATACGAAAGAGGGCGAGCTCTCGGACAGGGATGCCAGATATATTTTTCAAATATCTGTGATCAAAATTTGTAATGTCTGGGAATGTCTATAAAAGTCTGTTATTTTTTTTACAAAACTAGACTTCTTTCAACGAAAAGACGTAATAAGAGAGCAAGTTATGTCATTTTCGCATCTTTTTCTTGGATTGTTTCCTCCTGAACTTCAGACAAAATTCCTCATGAACTTCTTGGCAACACTTCTTATTTTCTTCGACATTCACATTTAAGAACCCAACCTTACCCTCTAGAAACATTTGGTAAGTTTTTTTTCCTGAACATAGTTACTTTCTAAACTTCTGATAAGTCCCATCCTGAACTACGAGGGAAATTTCCGCCAAACTTTGAATTTCTCCAACTCCAGAATTTCTTGGCAAATCTCATTGAAGTTGTAAGAAGTTTCTTCCTGAACTTATGAAGAAGTTCTTTTCTGAACTTTCGAGGGGAGTATTCTACTGAACTTCGGGGATGTTTGTCCCTGAATTTCTGATAAGTTCCTGCTCAAACTACTAGAAAGCTCCCCCAATACTTCTTCCTTGAACTACTAGAAAGCCCCCCTCAAAGATTCTTCCTGATTTATTAAAAGTATCTACCTGACCTTCTAGGATTTTCTGAAGTTTGAGAAGTTGTCATTCTAAAATGCAGGAATGTTCGATTTGAACCTTTAGGGAAGCTCTCTAGTACTTCAGGGTAGTTCGAACTAAACTATTGGTCTCTTCAAAACTTCTGAAAAGACCTCTTGTGAACTTCTGAGGAGTTTATTACTGAATTTTTGGAAAAATTCTTTCTTGATCCCACAGGTAGTCCTCTCTGGTAAATTTCTTTCTGAAATTTGGGGGAGTTTTTACTTGAGCTTATTCTTTCCAAACTTCTGATTGGTCCCATCCTGAACTGCGAGGATATTTTTATTGAAACTTTGGGAAATGCGTCTCCAAAACTTCTAGGAAAATTCCCTTAAATTTGTTCTTGAAGTTTCTTCCTGGACATCTGAACTTTTGCGAAGTTTTCTGCAGAACTTTGAGGAAGTTTGTTCCGGAACTATTGGGTAATTCGTGCTCAGAAAGAAGTACCCCCAATGCTCCTGTAAAGATTCATTCTGTTCTCTTTAAAGAATTTTGAGAAATCTTTATTCTGAAATTTTAAAATGTTCTCTCCTGAGCTTTGCCAAATCTGCCTAGCACTTCCTAAGGATTTTTTTCCTGATATTTTGAGAAATTATAGGTAGTTCCTTTCCTGGTTAGTTCCCGTCTAAAATTTTGAGGCAGTTTTTTTTCTGAACTTCTAGGAAGTTCAATCTTGAATTTCTGGGAAGAACTCCAAAACATCTGAAAAGTTACAAACTTCAAAGAAGTCCTCTTCTCTCCACTTCGTCCTGAAGCTCTGATAAGTCCTCTCCTGATTCTTGGGGGAGTTTTGTCCTGAAATTCCGGTAAGTATGATCTTGAACTTCGATAATGTTCGGTCCTGAATTTTTGAAGGTTGTTCCCAATACTTCTGAGAAGTTTCTACCTTATCATCGGAGAAGTTTTTGTTTTCGAGGAAGTCTCTTCGTCGGGAATTATCTTCCTGAAGCTCTGGAAAGTCGTCTTCTAAACATTCCAGGATGTACCCTAAATTGTGGGTCTTTTCTTTCTATACTTCTAGGAATCTAGGACTAATTCAGGGATATATTTCTAAATCCCTAGTACAAATGTATTGAAATGAAGCATTTAGTAGTACTTTGGAAAATTTAGAGGTTTAAGATTTATTTCAATAGCTCAGAACTTTTACTGTTGTTCTGTACCCCGAGTAGCAACCAACTGGGCTTTAGAACAACAAACGCAGCAACCCCTTTTTACGGTAAATTTATTGGCTTTCATTGTGACTTAATGGCAAAGGACCAATATTACCAACGCTTTGACAATAATTTTTCACATGGGCTTGAACACTATCATAAGTAGGGACTCCATGTTACCTCGGAAAGGGCCTATACGATACTTATCTCCCTGCACATTGTGTCTCAAAGTGGCCCACCGCTTTCGTTTCTTCAAGGATTTCTACTTTAAATGATACCTACGATATAAAAAAAACAACAAAGCTTCTTACCGTATCTACAATACTGTTCAGACCCTTGTACGATTTAAAACCGAAGTTCAGAGAATACCTTTACATGGAATTTAAAAAATATTTTAAATGTCTGTAAAAGTCTGCATCGCTAGAAAAGTCTGCAACAAAAATGAAAAGTCTGCAAATTTACAGACATGTCTGTGAATATGGCATCCCTGCTCTCGGACTACGTGATCGGGTTGGAAGATGTAGGGTTGTATGAAACCTTAAGCGGGCGAGATGCGAGCGGCAGGGATGCGTCATATAGTCAAGATGTATATAGAGGGTTGTTAAGGGATGATTATAAACATCATCCACACAGAGTCGAACCATAAACGTTGAGGTGGCGGATCTAGTATCGTGAAATTAGGAAAGACTAAAGACATACACACATTTAGAATTATATGCCAAGTCTCGGCTTTCTGAAACTGAGATCCGCACAGCCTACCTCTCAGTTTCGATCTCGGCTTTTTTATGTTAACCGATAATCTCGGCTTGGATCAAATTAAAAACTCATACAGGGAACCTCGGATCGAACAGACTTATACATCGATTAAAATTTGAAACAAACAGAATTGAGGTTAACCGAGATTTCGGTAAAATTGTGTGTATATATTCGAAATTTTGAATTAGATTTACATCAAAATATTGAATATTTCATGCCTATAGACGAATTTCACGCCAACTCATCCAGTGTTTGGCAGCTCCCTCTCAGAATCCAATGAAACTTTGTGGGTGGGTAAACTATGTCTTTTCAAGCAACTTCGCATACGTTGTTTTTGTTTTATTCTATCTAGACTACCATTTGAAAAGGGATTACATTTTTTGATCGATTTTTTTTTAAATCAACATTAAAGCTTGCTTCAGATAGAATTGGAACAAAAACAATTGCCTGTATTTCAGTTATTTATTATTGAATTCAAGATCTTTTTTTATACAAATGTAGTGATTTTTTCATACTTTTTAAAAAAAATACGGATAAAATTATTCGTCACGGTTTCGAAGGAATTCTCGAATTTTTCCTGTAACACGGCTCATTAGGCGGCGCACACCTTCTTCGTCCATCGTTTTAGCTATCTTATTCCACCAGGTCTTCATCTGATTGATGTCTTTGACAACCTTTCCCTTTGCCTTGAGTCTCCTCTTCATGATTGCCCAGTATTTCTCAATAGGGCGGAACTGGGGGCAGTTGGGTGGGTTAAGGTTTTTCGGAACAACCTGGACCCCTTTCTCTGCATCGTTTTTGGAGACACTCTTTTTGGTATAGTTCCGACGTCATTGTCTTATTTGTAACGAAAACTTTCGTTTTTTTGCCACAGCTGCAAATGCCCTGCCAAATCATGAATTTTCGTGCAAATTTGTCGGCAAAAACAAATTTAAATTTGGATGGAACATCCCCCCGAGCCGTTGCCAAGTAAAATTTTTGACCTGGGATTTGCCCGAAGTCAGCCTTGACATAGGTTTCATCGTCCATCAGAAGACACCCGTCGAACTTGGTCAGCACCTGGTCGTATAGCTTCCGAGCACGGATTTTGGCCACACTATTCTGTTTTATGGTCCGATTTGGCTGTTTGCTAGCTCGATACGACTTGATTCCTTCCCGGAGTCGAGTTTTCCTCACGGTACTATGGGCAGCACCGAATTTTCTGGTCAAATCACGGTCCGACAGATTGGGATTCCTCTTAATCGTCTTCAAAATCTTACCACGCAGTTTCCGGTCGACAGTTCCACTCCGACGATTGGCTTGAGGCTTCCGAATCGTCGTCAATGTTTCCGTATACCGTTTGATAACGCGCCATACGGTATTTCTGGGCAATTTCAGCTGTTTAGCTAGGCTAGATGCAGACCACAATGGATTTTCCAAATAACTGTGCACGATTTTTTCCCTTCTTTCGGCTTCCATGTTGATTGTTTACAAAGTACAGTCGATTTGCGGAATTTCAAAAATACATACGTGAAGCTGACAAAATTTCCGACACGTGGGCGCCATGAACTTCCAAATCCGTCCACCAGGAGCACCACAATATGAGCAAAAGTTTGTTCCAATTCTAAATGAAGCAAGCCTTATTCAAAACAAAAAAAGACTAAAAAGACAGTGATGTATAGCTGACCTTAAGAAAATTGTCTTAACTTTTATGAAAAAAATGTATATATTGTAAAATCGATTCGTACACGCTGAAAAAAATATTTTAAAATTTAAAGTCAATTTGAAAAACATGGCTATCCTAGAATTGGACGATTTTTTTAAATGAAAGCTATATGTCTAACAGTTCGCCATACATTGTAAGATGGGCACTTTTAAGAAAATAAAAGTTTTTCTCACAACAACTTTTTCATGTCCAATTTTTACCGTGTATCGCGCAAACTCGTCTAAGTATGGTCTTCAATACCCCTATAGAATCCAACACAATTTAGCAGTAATTAAGAATTGAATGGTAAAAAACAATAATCATCTAGACTTCCATTCGAAAAGGGTCAAAAACATTAAATTTCCCTTTACATCAGTAAAACAGAACCAAAAGTGTAAGGTTAATTCTAAGTCATTCATAACTGCTTGTTCGGATATTCATATTTTTAGGGGTGATTCAAATATGGCTTCGTATATCTTTGTGGGGGAGAGGGCGGAAGGAAGGTCAAGATTTGTTATAGAACGTGTAAAAGGTATGGGAAAAATTGTGATAAATCTAAAAAAAAAGCGGACGTCATATTTGAATCGTCTTTGAATGGATATGCATCAAGTCTTATCAAATTAGAAAATTACGTAATATGAATTTTCGAAATACTGTTTATGTCAATTAAAACTCATAGGTTTTTGCTTGGTAAGGGCTTTGCTTTATTTATTTTTTATATGTACATTCTCACGTGTTTTTAATTAACATAGCTTCATATATTTAATTTATAAATCTTTCACATACAAAGTAAATTTCTTTGGATTATGTTTCGAATCAGAAAACCTTTCAGCTGAGATTTGATTTTCTGAAATAGGTACAAAGCAATCAACCTGTGTAACAGGTATTGTTCTTACGTGGCTATAGAACTCCTCAAGTTCTTCTAACTTTTTAGCATACTGTTCAACTGATATGAAGCAGAAATTCAATTTTGTAATACTTTTATTTGACTGTACGGCTGTCATATAGTTTCCGAGGAGTTTTGATTGTGTTTCCATAATCTTTGCCATTCGCTTGAGATTGCCAACAATAGCATCAGATAGACCCATGAGACGTTGCAACGAAGTGCGATTCTACTTCCAATCTATACTTGGACTTGAAATTGCACAAGGTGACAAAGTTCTTTTTGTTCTTGTAAAGGGCCGCTGCTCCATCTGACAAAAAAATATTTATTGAGCAATATATTGAATTTTGTTTAATGAAATCTAGAAATTTTGATATAAACAACTGAACTGCTATTGAGTCATGGGTCAATACTTCAGGTATTATGATAAAGCTTTTGTTTTCTAATTTATTGTCTTTCTCGTATACTTCGAAGGGTTGGTAATAAACAAGATCAACCACTTGAATTAATTGTATTATCACTAAAGTTTAAAAAAATAATAATTTAAAAATAAGCCCTTTCCAAATGGTTACCTTGATTTATAAAACATTCAAAGACCCTTAAAAATCCAAATTGTCATTATAATTAAATTTAATTGGCTTCTGTGCGGTTAGGACCAAATTATAAGACGAGTTGGCCGATACACGGTAAAAATTGGACATGAAAATTTTTTTGTTAGAAAAACTTTTTTTTCTTAAAAGTGCCTATCTCGCAATATATGGCAAGCTTTTAGACAATCATATTGTGTATATTAAAATAAATCATACAATTTTAAGATAGCTTATTTTTACAAATTGACTTTAAATTTTGAAATATTTTTTTGTAGCGTGTAAGAATCGATTTTACAATTTTTACAATTTTTTTCATAAAAGTTAAGACAATTTTTTGAAAGTCAGCCATACATCACTTTCTTGTAAATCTTTTCGATCAAAAAACTTAAGCCCTTTTCAAATGGTAGTCTAGATAAGTTTTGAAAAAACAAAGTATGCAAAGTTGATTGAAAAGACATAGTCTACACACTCACAAAGTTTTATTGGATTCTTAGCGTGATATTCGTCTATAGGCAATACCCTGCAAAGATGGTACAAGAAGGCATGGAGCACAGCGAACTAGATGGGTGGATTAGATAAACCAAGCCTTGGAGAGTGAGGGGCGCAATCGAGGATGGAGAGAAACAGAACCGGGTGAATTGGCGTAGAATTGTAGACGAGGTTTTAAAGGGGGGAACACAAAATTATTGCGACACCGAAAATGTCATGCCAATTTTCTTATAATATTTAGAATCAAATCAAAATTTTAGGGTAGTTTTATACATATATTTACTTCAAAAATCAAAAGAAAAGTTAATCGATGGAGCCTTGAGTGTAAAATTGAACGCATTTTCGCTTGATGCCCTCCATCAAAGTCTTTACAGTGTCATCCGGTACCATTTTCTCAGTTTTTTTTTTTTCATTTTCTTAACATGTCCTTCTCGTCTTTGACTGTCTTCTTGCTCTTCCGAAGTTCCCGCTTCATCATTGCCCAGTACTGCTCCACCGGGCGCAGCTCCGGACAGTTTGGCGGATTCATGTCCTTTGGAACTAAATGGACAGAATTGGCCTCATACCACTCCAGGACACTTTTAGAATAGTGGCATGATGCCAAATCTGGCCAAAATAGCGGAGCTTCGTCGTGCTGCTGCAAGAACGGCAAAAGGCGCTTCTCGAGGCACTCAGATTTGTAGATCTCGCCATTTACTGTGCCCTTTGTCACGAAAGGCTCACTCCTCAGTCCGCAAGAGCAGATGGCCTGCCAAATGAGATATTTGGAGGTGAACTTCGACATTTTCTTCTTCTTAAATTTGTCGTCCACATAGAACTTGCTCTTACCGGTGAAAAACTCCAACCCCGAAATTTGCTTAAAATCGGCTTTTATATACGTTTCGTCGTCCATCACACAGCAGCCATATTTTGTCAGCATCTTCTCGTAGAGCTTCCGTGCCCGAGTTTTAGCCGTCGATGGTTGCCGCTCATCGCGGTTTGGGAAGTTCTGTACCTTGTATGTATGTAGTCCAGCTCTCTTCTTTGCATTTTGGACGTAGCTCTGCGACATGCCGATCTTTTTAGCCAAATCACGGCTTGAGACGTTGGGATTTGCTTTAATCATCCGCTTTAGCTTTCCCTCCGTCTTTTTGTTCTCCGGTCCCGGTTTTCTTCCAGCTCCTTTGCCGTGGTCCAACGTCAACCGCTCCTGGAACCGCTTCAACACTCTGGAGATGGGTGAATGGTGAATGTTCAACATTTTTCCCAACTGCCGGTACAACAGGTCAGGAAATTCCAGGTGTTTGGAAAGAATTTGTTCTCTCGACTCGCGTTGGTTCACCTCCATTTTCGTTGAATCGAAAAACACGACTTCGAGTTTGACAGCATGTAAACAATACACATCAATGAGAAAGTGTGCAAAATTTGATTGATTTTTACCCAATGGTAAAAAAGTTATGCCCTGTTGAATGTGTCGCAATAATTTCGTGTTTGCCCTTTAGGGATGAGAGGGGTTCTGAGATTTTCAAAAATAAATCTACGTGGTTATGAACAGGTCCTTAGCCCTCCCCCAGCAGTGGACAATTTTTCTGTTGGGCTGACTACGTTTTTCTAATGCTTATGTCCGAAGGAAAGAACAGTCAGCCACAGAAGGACCTTCTTCAGGAGATTTATTTGACGTCTTCTTGACGGGGAACGTAAAGAACCCAGTCTCCTGCCAGTCGTTGCCGTTCAGCGTCAAGTAGGACTCGTCATCCATCGGGACCACGACGTCAAGCTTCACCGAAAGATGTTCTTCACCAGTACCGTTTAGCCGTTCCTTCTGGGTGATTGCCTTCTACTCAGACACGCCCACCCTGACTGACGTTTCCAGCTCCAGAAAATTCTCAGTCCAAAGCGCGGAACGATGAGGCCACCTCGTCCTTCGGTCTTCGTCTTCAGCTTCTGGTGCACTTTATGGTCGGGCAAATTGTCGGGCGACCGGAATTAGGGTTCCGTTCGACGCTCTCGCCTTTGTCCAGAAGAGATACACCGGATCGGCAACACTCGGTGGACACGAAGTGGATCACGCTTTCTAACTTCTTCACCACAGACTAGAGCTGGCAGTACGAACAAACCATCCAGTGTACACTCCCGCTTCACTTTACGCAATGTTTGAGTACAATTGTATGCTATCTCTTTTTCTCTCACGGAAATGTTACACAATTTTCGTTAAAAAGTGGATCAACTAAATTTTTGAGAAAAAGAGATAGCATACAATTGTACTCAAAAATTGAGTAAAGTGAAGCGGGAGTGTAGTTTCTAGACTGTTTTCGACATGGCTGGGGCAAATCAACTGACAACGCTGTCAATTGTTTTTTCGTATACAACCGAGTTGCTGTGATTAGTGATACATAAGTGCCGTTAGACGACGCCTCTGATGCCAATTTTCTGAAGGGTGTATGAATTCTTTCACCTGAGATAATATTTCTCTGTTAAGGTTTTTGTTCCGACAGAAAATTATTGGAATCATTGCTAGTGGACACTTGTTACTTGTACTTTAATTAAACATGTCTGGCTGTAATCACTGGAACTTAAAATAATTAAAAGACTTGAAGCTGTAATTCCTGTAATTACACTGAGAATAATTCCATGGTTTTACCGACAATTAAATCATAGTCATGATGACTATTACATGCCATTATATGTATATATATATATATATATATATATATATATATATATATATATATATATATATATATATATATATATATATATATATATATATATATATATATATATATATATATATATATATATATATATATATATATATATATATATAATTACGATGAAAATGGTCGAATTCACCATGTTCATGGCATTTTTTTACTATGGTCATGGTAACAAGGGCTATTCCGACATTATATTAATTGTTGAATCAACTATGTTTTTGTGGTTGTTTTGACTATGATCATAGTTGGTTAAAAATCACTATACTGCCATCAATTACTGTTTATCCCCAATAATGGTGAAATTGACCATCAAAATTATCTCGAAATATTTTTTGCCTTTATTGGAAATAAAGTTTTCTTCGTGCCCCGACTTTAATCCGTTTGAAATTTGCAAAATGTGGAGTTATTAGAAGTAGAGTTTTTTATACAAACGTTATTTATATTTTAAAATACTTTGTAAATTGTAAATTGTGATCAAATGGCATGTTAAAGTCTCGATATCTGTCAATATGTTCATCCAAATTGTTTTCTCGTCCCTTAGAAATAAATATGCTAAAATAACAGGTTCATTTGAAAATACACCATCTGTCAAAGTTACATAATGGAACACCTCTTTTGAAAATTTGACATCATTATTAATTTAAATAAGCTCATTGTTCTATCTTAATTTCAACTTCTCATATTCCATCAACATCTCCGTATATTTTTAGATAAAATCAAAAACGCAGCCAACGTGACCCTGCTGACGCTGATGTTCCTGGCTGTGTACTCGCACTACATGGTTAGCGACCCCTTCGAGCGGTGTGGACCAGCTCTAGTATTCACCTTCATGCTTATCGGTCGACTAGTGATATGGTACCAGGTATTATCATCAATCTTTGATTTCAAAATCACGACCCAAAGAATCACAAACAATCATTTCCTTTCCATTTCCAGGCCAGCCGACGGGAAGCCCTGAACGCGGCAGAAAAGGCTACCAACAATGGCGTCAAGCAGGACTAAACAACACAGCGTTTGAAATCTTTGATCTCATCAATTAAGAAACGTTTCAACAATACAAAAAAAAATCAAGCATCAAAACTTATGCACACACTCACAGATCCTAGGTTATTTCTCTGGATGACGAAGGAAACCGTTTATGGAATTTTAAAACGAAACAAGATCGCGGTTGATGTTTCTCAAATGTCTCACTCCCGTACATACACACTCGAATATCCTGAAAAGCAATGGATATCAAGAAGAGAAAGAAAAACTTTGAGACTATTCGAAAACAGTACTTTTTTTTCTAAAAATCACGACCAGTGCAGAGCTGGAATATTCTGCCACACCTTTACGTAAATAAATATGTTCCTCGTTTCTGCTATTAAAAACCAATCCAAAGAAGAAGGCAATTTATTCTCTTTCCATAGATGCCGACCCACTATCTAGAAAACGACGAAAACGATACTACCCTTGTAACAATCCTTACAATCATAGGCGACGGGGAGAAACTACTTCTGTGAAGAGGATAAAAAGTTTGTTTATAGTTTAATGTGTTCATTTAGTCCAACGCAGTTCTCATCGGAAAATCTCTAGTCAGTTGTGAAACTTCTTTGTTAAATAATCATACAATGGAATAGAACACATCTTTTGTGCCAAATATGGCATTGAAGTTTTAAAATCTACCTATTACTCTTATCTATTTTGAAGATAAGCTTAAAAGACTTCAGCAAATGCGTTTCTGTTTGAATTCTAGTGCAACCTTAAATCGAAGTTACGTAAGAGCAAAATGTAAATCACATCGCAAGTAATCATGCAAATACATAGTGCACATTATTTCACATAGCAATCGTAACTTAGTAAATGGAGAAAAAATAAACAAGAAGCATTACGCAACATTATGAATACTGTATTATTACTATTGGAAGAAAAACAGCACAACTTCTATTTGTAAAATGACTGTGGACACGTGTTTTTTAAGTAATGGAAGGTAGGAGGAGATAACTTCAAGAAAAAAAAACAAACACAATTTAATCAACAGAAGAAGAAGAAGCAGAAAAAGAAACCCATGAGAGCAAAAAAGACAAGTTTTTAAGCCAAATTCAGTGCACGAGATGAATGTAGTATGGAGTTTGAATGGAACAAGCACTAAACTAGAAAAAAAATTAATGAGAAACAAAAAGCAAAAGTAATGTAACAAACCACTATCAAGCCGGAAATTACAACAACACAGAGGTTAATAGTTACAGTAAATAGTAATGAAAACAAGATACTTATCAGAAAAGCAACATCATACAACAATAGCATACAGAAAATCCATACGTATATGAAAGTTTATACACACACGAAAAATTACAAAAATAAAGTAAAATCGATTTCGAATATGGATCAACTTAATACGTTTTTTTCTCTCTCTGTTAAACTCACTTGTTGTGGCATCAGTGTTGCCTCAGTTTTGCATTATTAATAATGCATCCAGTTTATAGTATACCTTCTAGATTTTTCCACGTCTCTCAAAGAGTGTCAACAGACCCACATTTTCATCTGTCAAATACCTGGTAAACGTCCCGGTGAAATGGCTAATTGATCGATTTTTTTCATCGACTTTCTCTTTGTTTTAATACTCCATCTAGACTACAAGCTATAGCTATAGTTTAGAGTATCTTGATATCATACGTCCCGCACTAAACAATTACGACCCATCCTTCGAAACTTTCGTTTTGAAATAGTTTTCACTAGTAAAAATAATCAACTTACAACTTTCTTAGGTTCTGCTAAAGACTCCGTTGACAATTTTCAAAAATCTGGGATCTCCAAAATAACTTGTGATCATTGTGTAAAAATTTACATTGGACAAACCAAAGGTACTCTAAAACTTCGCTTCAAGGAACATATCGCAGAAGTCACTAAAGCCAACGAAGACACCGACAAGGGACTCATACACAATTTCAAATCAAAACTAACTGTTCAACAAAAAACACTTTACAAACTTGAACAAGTGATTGCCTGGGTCATTGCCTTCTTCTCAGACACGCCCACCCTGACTGAAGTTTCCGCATTACAGCGTTTTTCCAGCTCTAGAAAACTTTCAGTCCAAGGCGCGGAACGACGAGGCCACCTCGGTCTTCCTCTTCAGCTTCTGTTACACTTTATGGTCGCGCAGAATTGTCGAGCGACCGGAATTAGGGTTCCATTCGACGCTCTCGCCTTTATCCAGAAGAGATACGCTAGATCGGCTGTATCCTGTGGACACGAAGTGGCTCAGAGTGGAGTTGACTGTTTTCGACATGGCTGGGGCAAATCAACTGATAACGCCGTCAATTGATTGTTTGTACACAACCGAGTTGCTGTGATTGGTGATACATAAACTTGAACAACATAAGCTAAACTGCACTTGAAGGATGGCGCTTCGGTTCGGGCTCATTTGTTGGAATTTGAAAATTTAATTCGTCAGTTGCGTATGGCTGGATCGAAGCTTGAAGAGAGCTATGTTTGTTCATTGCTGGCGTTAACACTTCCGGAATCGTACGATGCACTGGTAACGGGTCTAGAAAATTTACCAGAGAAGGATTTAACGTACGATGTAATGAAGACCCGTTTAATCGACGAAGAGTCAAAGCGGAATGAACGAAGCTTCATCGTGGACGACAAGCCTGCGGCGTTCGTGGGCAACCAGGTCGGTAGCAAGCAGAAGAAGGGCGGCCGGTTCAACGAAAAGTGCCATTTGTGTGGTAAAAAAGGACATATGAAGAAAGACTGCAGGCAAGGCCGAGGAAAGGCAAATGTTGCAAGTACTTCAAAAGCGGTTGTGTTCATGGCAGATCGTGAAGGTTCAAAGCGTGACCGGTCAGTGAACTCGAAACTCGAAATCGCATCGCTAGGACCAGTTTCAGCCGGTTATCGTCAAGACAATTATTGGAAGCTAAGCAGGTGGGTGTCATCTTGGGAACAAGTAACCGTGGAGTTCCATTGCATAAAGATGTGCTGTTTGTACCAAGCCTACGTGACAATCTAATGTCGGTCAAGAAGCTAGCGAAAGCAGGAATCGAGGTCGTGTTCAACAGTAAGGTAGCGACATTGAAGTTTAACGGACGAGATATTGCGTCGGCTTATCTACGAGGTAACCTGAAATTGAAATCCAGAAGATCGAAGCAAACCTGTGTAGTGCAGAGTTAACAAATCTGTGGCATCGTCGACTTGGGCACCTTTGCGAAAACGGTATGAAGACGATGATGCGAGAAGATTTGGCTATAGGACTGGACGTCAAGCCGGATAAGCTCGAATTCTGTGAAGCTTGCGTTCAGGGTAAGATGTGTCAGCAACCATTCGATGGGAAACGTGATAGAGCGACAAGACCGTTAGGAAGAATCCATTCGGATGTCTGTGGACCGATAGAACCTGCATCTTGGGATGGCTTTCGTTATTTTGTCAGCTTCATCGACGATTATTCGCACTTTGCGATGGTCTTCCTGTTGAAGAAAAAGTGGCAAGTCTTTGAAAAGTTTCAAGAGTTTGAAGCAATGAAAACGGCAATGTTCGGAAACTCAATATCAAAGCTGACCATCGATAAAGATCGTGAGTACAGCTTCGGGAACCAGATGAGATTATACAAGGCCAAAGAGATCCAAGTAGTGACGACAGTAGCGTACACTCCCCAACAAAACGGAGTCGCGGAGAGGTTCAACCGAACCTTGGTGGAGAAAGTCCGGACTATGCTTGTTGACTCGAAGATGTTTAACAGAAGCCCTACAGCTGCTCTTCCGGAGAATCTTTCGCCAGTGGAATGCTACACAAAGAAGAAATCAAACTTGGAAAAACTGAAGGTTTTCGGTTGTAAAGCTTTTGCATGGATCCCGAGCCAACATCGTAAGAAACTGGATGCGAAAAGTCGAGAACTGATAATGATAGGATATACCGCCAATGGATATCGCCCATGGGACAGGACTTCTCGAAAAATCGTCATTGCACGGGATGTAAAATTCAACGAAGCTAGCTATCCATATGCGTCGGACTGTAACGACCATTAAGACACACCTTTGATGATCCTGACTTCGTTCGATCAAGAGGGGGAAGATGAACATGGTTTGGAAGAAGACGAACATGGATTCGCAGCTGGCACGACAGAAGAACGTGAAGTAAATCCTGTTGAACCGCAAGATAGTGAATCTGACAACGAACTACCCACAGCGTTCCCTTCGCAACAAGAACGGGATAGTAATTTGAATGAATCGTCCACGAGGCGCAGCGAACGAGAGCTCAGGTTTCCGGGTAAGTTACTGGACTACTTACCTAGTTGTTGGGAACATGAACAACCCTAGCGATCAACCGATCGCTGCAAACGGCAACACAGCTGTGCTCACTGGTAGCAGTCAGCTGTTACCATGTCGATGCGCGAAACAGCATAACAACAACAAACGACACAACACAACAGTAGACCGTCATCTTGTTTCGTGTGCGCTTCCCGTGAATAACAATCAGTTTTAATTTGTTCAATATATGTAGTTTATTTTATGTTTGATTACGTTCGCGTGTGTTTTTATTTGTACATGATGTACACGACCACCCCGTTTGCGCGATCGTAATACTAGTTTTGAAGCAACTGCTGTTGGCTCTTCATCTTCCTCAGATGTACCTCAGTGTATCGACGATATTTAAACCGATCGTAATCTCTGGTGGAAAGCTGTGAAGGATGAGCTCAAATTCTCAAGTGGGTATTCTGTTTGAAGGAGAACGAGTGTGGCCAACGTGTGCGTCACAAAGCAAGATTAGTGGTGAAAGGTTTCCTGCAGCGCGCCGGCATCGACTATGCAGAAACTTTCGCTCCAGTGGCCCGCCTAGCCAAGGGTTCGTGTAGTACTTGCTGTTGCTGTACGATACGGTTACGGTTGGTGTAGATTCAAATGGATGTGAAAACGGCCTTCCTCCATGGCGACTTGAAGGAAGAACTGTACATGGAGGTACCTGATAGAATCAAGGCAGCACTTGGAACTGTTTGCAAGCAGCTCTAGTCAATCTACAGACTCAAGCAATCCCCACGGTGCTGGAATGAAAAGTTCAATGCGGTGTTATTGAAGCTTGGATTCTCAAGATCAAAACGGGACTATTACTTGTATACGTCCACAAAACACGGCGATGAAATTTTCTTAGTGCTCTATGTGGATGATCTTCTTATCATCGGAAGGAACAGTATCGAAAGGTTGAAGCAATAGAAATGTTAGATTGTGGCGAGGTGAAATTCTTCCTGGGAATACGTTTTCATTACAACCAACAACGGGGAACATTGAAGCTTTCGCAACAAGCCAACGCTCAGAAGATTCTGGACAGATTTGGCATGGCGGACTGCAACACGATGAAAACACCTATGGAGAAAGGTCTACAGTTGAGCAGAGATAAAAATAAAACTCAAGAACCGTACAGAGAACTCCTGGGAAGCTTGATGTGTCAGATGCTGTGTGTCCGACCCGATCTGTGCTATCCCTAGGGCGCTATTAACAAACTCCAGTGGATCAGCATTGGCAGGCCTTGAAGCGAGTTGTGAGGTATTTAAAAGGCACTACAGAGTTGGGTTTGCTCTACAAGCGAGATGAATCAACAGCACCGTTAATTGGATTTGTGAATGCAGATTGGGCATCAGACCAAGAAGACAGGAAATCTGTTACTGGCTTCATCTTCAAGAATTTTGGATCAACTGTTTTATGGGCAAATAGGAAGCAAGAAACTGTATCAACCTCCTCAAGTGAAGCTGAATATGTGGCTTTTAACTCTGCAGTTAGAGAAGCAATTTGGTTGAGTGGACTGTTGGAAGATCTAAACTGCAAATCCAAGACGGAAGCAGTATCTATTTTTGAAGATAATCGTGGCTGTATTGGACTGGCCAAGAACATGGAATCGAGAAGAGTGAAGCATATTGATATCAAGCATCATTTCTTGAGAGATCATGTTGCTGCGGGAACCGTAAGAATTGAACCCATTGGAACTGCAGATCAGGAAGCTGATATCTTTACAAAATCCTTGGACACTGTACGGTTTCAAGATTTAAGATCAAGATTTGGAGTTACTGATTGAGAGGGGGTGATGAATAACGAAACAATCAAGAACCCCATCAAACAACCTTGCAACCAGCTCCAAAAGCTTCGAAATGGAACCAAGCGATGTGATCTCCCGGTAGTTTTTTTTGCTTATTTATTTTCCGTCGGCCTATTTCCTCACATGGTGACAATCACCAACGCCAGGGAGACGACTCCACCTCCTGGACCCTACCTAACGACTCATGACTATGAACCGGGACCAACGGCTTTACTTCCCTTCCGAAGGAAGACGTGACCAAGATTTTTTCGCCTCAGAAAAACCACCGACGTCGACTGGGATTAAAACCAGACCCACTGGGGTGCAAGTAGCAGTCACGCTTACCACTACACCACCGACGCCGGCATCTCCCGGTAGTTGTTCACGTCACGCTAAACTTCCGCAATTATCCAGCATGTTGGGAGAAAAACAGTGGCAACGCCATCCGGTGCTTGAATGATGATTTGAGTTGCAAGGTTGCTGTGGAAATCGTTTCTATACCAATATAACCAACCAACCAAGTGTCAATTAAGCATTTTCAGTGCGTTATTCTAATAACATATCAAGCAACAAAAATGCAGATATCAGACAGACTCAATTCAATCCAACTGAAAGCGATGCCGATTAGTGCGTTCTGTTGTAAACTGTCTAGCTCGTCTACGCTCGTTGAACGGCTAAAGGGCGAACATTCGGAAGATGTCAGCACTGCTTTCGGTAAGTTCACGACGACAACTGGGAATCTGGAACTGAAACCAGACTAGCACCATAGACTAACTCTAAGACCTGTAGGTCCCGAACAAATACCATTTTTTTCTTGGCTCAGTCAGTACTAGCACATCGGTCCCAAGCTCGGTCCCAAGCTTAATAATGCGCCCCTAATAATGAACTCACACTAACACACTCTCAAATATTCTGTCAAAATAACACAACAAATCAAAACCAAGGCGCAAATAAGTATAGCAAGGTGCTGGCTTCAAGGTGTACAAGGGGTTCTACAACAGTGAACCAATTTCAAATCGCTAAATCGACTTACAAGAAGGTAGTGACTCCAAATCGCGATGATAAACAAAATACGACGGCCAAAGCGCGATCCCGGAAGCTGTACACGACGATGCTGACGAAGTTTGACTGCGTGGTAATGGACGACGAAACCTACGTCAAAGCCGACTACAAGCAGCTTCCGGGACAGGAGTTTTATACGGCAAAAGGAAGGGGAAAGGTAGCAGATATTTTCAAGCACACGAAACTGTCAAAGTTCGCAAAGAAATATCTGGTTTGGCAAGCCATCTGTACCTGTGGCTTGAAAAGCAGCATTTTCATAGCTTCCGGGACTGTCAACCAAGAAATTTACGTGAAAGAGTGTTTGAATAAACGTCTGCTGCCTTTCCTGAAGAAACACGGTTGTTCCGTACTGTTTTGGCCGGATTTGGCATCTTGCCATTACGGTAAAAAGGCCATGGAGTGGTACGCCGCCAACAACGTGCAGGTGGTTCCCAAGGACAAGAACCCTCCCAACACGCCAGAGCTCCGCCCAATTGAGAAATACTGGGCTATTGTCAAGCGGAACCTAAAGAAGACCAAAAAAACTGCTAAGGACGAGCAGCAGTTCAAGGCAAACTGGCTTTCTGCGGCGAAGAAGGTGGACAAGGTGGCTGTACAAAATCTGATGGCAGGGGTCAAGCGTAAGGCCCGGCAATTCGGATTTGGAAAAGCGGAAGCCTAACTGAATATTTTTCCTGAATTTTATACTAATTGAACTTGAAAAAGAAATTTAATTTGATTTTTTAAATAAACGATTTCACCGATTTACACGCGTTTTCCTTTGACCAAATTTTGACCGTATCACCCTTTAGTTGCATATTGATTGTTGCTACACTGAGGCAAAAGAACTTAAGAATTCTAAAAGAATCACTTATGAATTTGCGACAAAAGGATCTGTTATGAAAATCATAAGTTTAACTTATGACTGGGAAGGGGAATTTTAAAATGTTTTTACTTAAGATTGTTATTAGTTGTCGTAGGAAGACCATATTCAGGTGTTATCAATAACATAAGCATTTACTAATGAAAATCATAATGCTTAGTTATGAATTTCATTGTAAACTTGTTATGCATTTCATAAGCATTATATATGAATTTCACAGTTCAAATGGGAATGTTTTATCACAAAAATCATCTATTTATCAAAATTTTTTTCACCATTTAAATAATGGACAAAGTTTGATGTATGAAAATGGTGAGGAAAATGTCCTTGTTGGTAAAATATTTAATCTTTTGGTACTCGTGATTTTTTTTTTAATTAGATGAAAATCGGATTTACGGAATATATTCATTCATTTCATTCACATTCGGTTTATTAGAATCATTCACTGGGTTATTTACTTAGCTGCTGCTGGAATCTTTGGTGGAAGGATGACCTGCTTGAATTTCTTGCTTCTCCCAATGGAGATCCTGTTAAAATAAAACATTAAACTTTTTAGGTTATACAGGAAAAAGAAGGAAAAAAAAACTTACATCGACTAGACTTCCGATTATTCCTGCTGTTTCTTCCAAGGCCTGGTTACGTCCAGTGGAATCTAGAATCTGTCTTTACGCAGCAAGCAATTCCGAAGGCGCTTTGAAGGCAATCAATTAAAATAGCATAACAATAAAAACTAGATGAAAAATACTTACATTTCTCTGCCGCATCCAGCTCCAAATTTGGTTCGTGCAAACGGAAGCAAATCATTCGAAAACAATGCACAAAAAGAACTTTTATTCAGCGTTAGCAAGTCTGCCTGCGGAAACCGTGCGATGCCCACAACCGATAACTCCGATTTCAAATCTGCGATTAGCTGCTGTTCGTTAAATACAAAGTTTACAAGGTCCGCCATTTTGCCAAACTAATTTTTGACTAAAAATAATGACTTCAACGACGCTCTGGAAATCATAAGTCGCGCCTATGTAATACTTAATTGATGGATAAGCAATTCATAAGTGGCTTATGAAATAAAAATCATCCTGTTTCATAAGTCATGTCTAATGAAATTCTTAAGTTCTTTTGCCTCAGTGTAGCACCCCGTTTTCCACCCTAAGCGCCCAATGGCGTATTCTGTGTATAAAGTCGTATACCGGATGCAAATAACAATGACAGCAGACTATTTGATGTGGGCTACTCCTCTGAGCTGAACAATACATTGTAACAGTTCCAACAACCTCTCTTGCTAACGGAAGACATTTTTGTGAAGCTTACCAATTGTAAAATCATCAGTACACGCAAAAGACGCAGTATAAACTACCATTTCGAGAGTTAAATTAATCACAAACACTAACAATATTCACATGACTATAAATGTGTTTGATGATGTCTGTCAAATATACCACAAATGTGGAAGGTTGTACCATAAACGTAGTAAATTTGACTGAAATTTCATGGTAATTTTAAAAATAGGCATAGTCGGGAAAAATTGTAATTTTTACTACAATTTTTTTTCTGTGTATCATCAACATTTCCGATTAATAATTTCAGCTGGTATTCATTGTGCGTGGGCATCTTGTACTCCCTAGATCTTGCTCCACTTGGTTCCCCTTTCATCTTGTGTCATCCAGATTTCCATCGAACACCATTTTGGCAGAATAGTTGTCCGGCATTCTATTAACACGTACTGCTCAGCATATGCTTCCAGAATTGACCACCTTGTGGATACTGGGTTTGCCAGCGACTTCCATCTTGAAACTCCGTCCTTCTAATGGTTCTTAACACCCGTCGCTCAAAAACTCCGAGTGCTCTGTTACTCTACTGTCTGTAATCCCGGTAAATGCTCAGTAGCAAGAGACCTCTCGAGCTGTGTCTCAAGATCGGCTTACTACTGGGTAATCTGGAGGGGCTTCGCGAACAAATTGTGCGGATACTGTCACCTGATTATATTTTTTTTGAGAAAGGAGTACTAAGATACAAAATGGAGGCTTTATTGAAAGAACTATTGGGTGGGTTGGTTTGGTGGAAAATGGCTACTATTGTAGGTGTGGTGTAAAGTGGGTGGTTTTATTGTTCTTCAAACGTACCGGTCATGACTGGAGTTGATGATGAAAATGATGATCTGGGACTGCTTTCACAACGCTGGGCGAGCGCTCGCTGCTGCACGGCGGACTTATCGATCCACGAACTATCCGGATTCGGTTGGTGATTGGGGTCAAAGTTGACTGATAGCAGGTGGTTTGAGAAAGTGACTTCGTTGGCGCGTGAAAACACTGTTTCTTCCCAGGCGTCGTCCCTCATAGGCTGAAATCGGCAGAGCCCAGGCAAGGCCGGAGTGACTCTGCCGAGAGGGGAAGTCTCCTTTGCGGTTAGGGAGGACTCCCGAGACAAGTCGCTTCTTGACAATTGTCGGCCAGAGGAAGCGAATATCCTTTGCTTTTAGACTTAGCGACCACTGGGGTCACTAAGCCGTATCGCGTGCGCGTCGGTTGACCTCGTCTTCGGAGCAGATAGCGGTGTCTACCAAAATGCGGTAACACAAAAGGTCCTGTGAGGGCATTGAGTGGATTTAGCTCAACTGTGTAATTATTCTGCTCATGTAAGGCAATCCACCTGTTAAGTTACCTGTATTGAACTTTAAGCTGATCTCACTCGAAGCTGTATTAGTGACCACTCACTACTTTACCTAAGACACCTTTCACACGCGAACGCCTGGACAATTCTGAGCAATGGTTGAACATTCGTGGCTCCTTTGACCCTTCGCTTTGCTATGTCTTCCTACTATGTCTGCATACTCCATTTTCCGTTTTCCGCCTGAATCATCTTCCAATAGTTACCCACTGACATGGAACCTCTCCCGACTTTACTGTTATACAATTTGTTTTTTTTTTCGAATCCCTACTAACAAATTACACTACTGAACATATTTACTTAACCCTACTAACCAACACCAAACAAATGTATAAAGACGTAACAGTACATTTAAAATAATAAGCACAAATTAAAAATCACATAAACTCTGTAACAAACGCTTACAGCTCGTCCGTTCTCCTGAAGCATGGGCCACTTCTCATGCCCGTAGAGAACAATCGGTCTTATTGACGTTTTGTTCAGGATAAACTTCCTACGCAAGTGAAGTCTGTTTGGCGGCAGTTGCTTATAGTCGCGAGAAATCAGCGAATGAAGTGTTTGTTTACATAAGCAAATTCACCCTTGTCACGAAGTTCTTCGGAACTTATATCTAGTGATTGATAATTATTTGTTCCCTTCCTATAGAGCTGGTACTCGCAGCATCGCAGTTATCTCGCGGGCGATCTCGACAACGTGAGACGAGCGGCCCTAGTATTTACTCTGAAAAAAATTCTATCGTTATACCGACAATTAAATCATGGTCAAGATGACTATCGCATATAATGGTTACAATAACCATGAAAATGGTCGAACTCACAACTTCATGGTATTATTGACTATGATCATGGTAGCAAGGACTATTCCGACATTATGGCAAATGTTAGATCAACTATTTTTAATGGTCCTTTTGACCACGATCATAGTCGGTTCAAAAGCACTATTCTACAATAGTCATCCTAATATCCCAATAATGGTAAAATTGACTATCAAATTTGTCTCTGTGTAGGTGGAGCTGGTAACCCGGATAAAAATAACCATACAATTACAATACAATAATATAAAATAACATTAAAATCTATTTCCGACCATGAATCTTATAGTTCATGAATCAGATAAATGAAAAATGCATATTGTCATTTCAATAGATTTACAATTCACTCTATATGCTAGGATTTTCAACAATTGAGAAACAATACCATTAATAATAATTGACTCAAATCTGTCCTGCAAATAATATTTTTTTCTACAGTTAAGATACATAACAACCCCCCATTTCTATTGTCGATGTCTCAATTTACATTAGATTCTATTGTGTTAACAATAACTCCTATTGTCATCTTATCGTTGTGAACAATACTATTAATTGTACGTACTTTAGATTCTATTGTATGGTTACAATATTTTCAATTGTAAATCTATGAGAATTTTGTATTCAGGAATCACCGGCAGGAATTGATTACGATGGAAAAAAGCCGGAGTCTTGTCCAGGCGACTGGTGTTGATTGGCGATACATGAATTGTGTTCTATTTATTTATTTTTAGTAAAATTAACAAATACTAATTTGTTAACAAACACAATTGTTTTGTAAATTTATTTGGTCGAAACAGCATAAAAATTTATTTAAGGGGACCCTCCCCTGGATTTGGGCAAACATAAGGCTAATTTTGTATTTTTTTGTGGGAGAATGAGAAGGCATGCGAACGTTTGGTTCTGAAGATAAAATTTGATTATTATTCAAGATTTCAAAGAGATAAAAAAATTGTAAAAATTCAAAATGGCGGCTACAAAATGCCGATTTACGTAAGCCTCTGCGCGCAAAACATGGGGCGACAACTTCAAGCCTGCAGCCTATTTTAGTGGACAGAAATCAAATCTAGTTATCATTTCTGAAAGATAATGAAGTTTTCTACGGCATGAACTGAATTTCAGACAATTTAAACTTGAACTTATTGCAAAGTGATCATTTTAACTGAAAAGTTTAAATTTTCGCTACTTTTTTCAATTCAACCGTGTTCAAAAATTAAAGATAATTAATTATTAATGCCAATTTTACAAACAAAAAAATATAACCTTTCAAACAGTTTTTTGATGGAGGGAATAGGATTAATAGTTCAAGACTGGGGCTTGAAGTTTGATTGAAAAACAAGGTTTCGAGAAAACGCGTTCAAAGTTTTTAGCGCAAAGCGCAGCGCACGTGAGACAGGTGTGTTCGAGCTGCTGCCATTCAATAAATGTTCATTGTATCAAAAAATCCTTCTGCACATATATTCTACAAATATGTGGCTTTCATTTTTTGCCAAAAAAAAACAATCGATTTTTTGGTTCAAATTCAGGGGAGGGTTCCCTTAATATTTGCTAAATTTGGTCTGGTTCCTGTAGATATTTTTTACCACCTGGTAAGTTAATTTTACCCACCGCTGGCTTTTTTTTACTGCTTCCATTTAGGGAACGTCCACTAAAACGCTCCCCCCTCCCGGGGGGGCCTTGTCACGTTTTTTGTATGGACCTTCAATTTTTTTTGGATCGTCACGTTTTTCCAAACACCCCCTCCCCCTTTACTGTGTGACATAATTAATGGACCTGCCCTTACCTACTTAATAGTTTACGTCCGTTTACCTAAAATTAGGGAAACTAGAGTTTACCTAAATTTAACTTATTGAACGTTAGTTAACGGTTGCGTCAAAAGAAGCTTATTGTAGGTAGTTTTTCAGTTCCGTGTAGACCTCGTGAGTTCGTAATGGTAGGATGACAAACAGTCAACATAGGCTTGAATCCGATCGATGTTTACTAATTGTCAACGTGTTACTCCTAACCATCTTTACTCACTTTTGGGTAGCCATACTTCCGACGAACTTGAGTCCATGGTACTCAAATTTGGGTTATTTAGAAATAGCGTGCGGAGAGGAACGACGGTGAGTAGTGCAAATACTGGCCCCCACCAGCATGATTTAATGGATTCCCGCAGTATGGGCTTTCTACACTTTGATTGTTGTTTTATGATCCATGATGAAATTTGACAGAAGCAGATAGCATAATCACAAACCATTCCTGGACCATTTCCGTTTTTGTTGACGACCGTTTCCGCTATTGTTACGATATTAACCGTTATAGTTAGCAACTAAAAACTAACTATCTCCTTTATAGTTTTAAAAATATGTCTAATGGTAAGAGGCCAATTAACAATATGCTGAATAGGCGGTTAAGTTAGGTTACCAAAAATAAAATGGCCATTTTCACGAACACAATTTTGGCTATACTTTATGCCAAAAAGTTGGTTTTATAATCCAGTCCGAGTACAGACAATAAAAAACCTCCCATCAACATAACTATTCTTTAGTTTTTAAACGGGACTGTTTTTTCTCCATGATAAATCCCAAAGTATATTTAAATAACCTTACAGTATTAATCTTGGTCTTGATGAAATCTTCCCGTTCCAAACGAATTTATATTCACTCACTGGGCCCAAATCGGTGCTGATGCCTGCTGTCAAAAATCTGTTCACTTTTTACTCGGGTAAAACCTGTTTGTGTGCGTACAGGCGTTTCGTAATGTTTTTATTCCAAACATCTAAACTGCTACCTTATCATTTGAAACGGGTCTATCTGCCGAACGCAAACAATGCCATCAAACGTAAGTTTTCCACGAATAATGACAAACTCTTGCAAACTAAGTGCACTGTCTCATAGTAACTTTTTTTACCAGCTTCTGGTATCGGTTTGCGTGGGGTAAGTTATCATTCGCAGGCAATCGATATTGATTACTATTGGCAGATACATCCTTTTCAAACATTCGGCTAGAGCTGTGCGTGTGTGCTGTCGTGTATCGTTTTCCATCGTCCGCCAAACTAGTAGAAAATTTCATAGACGCAAAGAGTGTAAAAGGATTCCCCCGTACATGACAGTTTTTCCGAAAATTCCACCTGAAATGTTGTGAAAATTGGGCCAATTTGGGCGTCAAAGTGCACAGCAAACCCACATCAACCCGTAACCGTGGCGATTGTTAGTGATAATCTTAGTTTCGAGCGCTATTTCCTCCAGAAAATGCAGGTGAGTTGTTGCTCTGACCTTTTTTCCACTGCGTAGCTTGCCTCCCTGCCTCATCCCATACTTCTTGTTCATATGCCGCTTGCCTAGCGAACGAACGAAAATTGGGCGCTGCGCCCTGTTTTGACCGTATTCTTCAAATGCATTTTGCATTATATATATGCACTGGTATCGAAAATACTTCTTCGCAGTAATGAGTCACGTAGGTGTGCAACTTGCAGTGGAAATTGTTTATCTTGTATCGATTTTAACGTTCCCCGCCTGGGGCCACTTCACCTTCTTTCAGCAAGCAGACGATCCCCCGTATTTGACTGTTGGCACGGAGGTAAGCGCCAAATATAAGGGGGCCTTCTGCGAGGCCAAGGTCCGCAAGGTGGTACGTAACATCAAGTGCCGGGTCGCGTACAAACAGTCCGGGCTGGGCTCCGGCGTCGTGTCCGACGACCAGATCAAGGGGGCGCTCCGCGTTGGGGCAACGGTAGAAGTGAAACATCCAGAGCGCAAGGAATACGTGGAAGCGACTTTAACCAAGATTCAGGACTGTTCACAGTATACGGTTGTGTTTGATGATGGGGACATTACGACGCTACGGCGCAGTGCATTGTGTTTGAAGAGTGGAAGACATTTCAATGAGAGTGAAACGCTGGACCAACTACCGTTGACCCATCCGGAGCACTTCGGGAATCCGGTGATCGGCGGCAGGAGGGGTAGAAGGTGAGTCGAATGATTGGTGTTTGTTGCAGGTTTACCTCGCTGTTGAGCGGTCATATTCGTAATTTCTGGGGATTGACTTGTTAGGTTGGATTGTTCAATATTGAAAACATTTAATAGACTTTTCGTTCAGTTATTGTGGAACTGGTTTAACAAAAGATGTCACTCGAGATTTGTTTTATACATTGAATTGTTTTTGAAGGAATCATCTAAAGTGTTGTGATGACACATGATTTCTCATAAATGTTCTATTTCATTCGATCGACAATCGAGTGGGGTCAAATCTCGTGCTTAATGCAAACGAACGGTGGCTCACCCAGGATAAACGTGTGTTATGAACGCACTGAGTCCAGAAATAAACGTATCGCCGTACAGTTTGATTGAAAATTCTCGGACGGAGTGAGTTAACACCGAATCTCACGTGTTTTCAAACGCCGTTGCCGCTATTTGTTTCAAGAAAAGTATCGACACCGTCCTTCAGTACTGTCGCTGCGAAAACCACACTTTTCCCTTATTGTGGGGGGAAGGCAAGCTTTTCGTACAACACTTATTTCAGTGCAAACTTCGAGATCGCTTCTCCAACGGACTGGAGTTTTAACCTCTATTTTTGACTGAGCCTTAACGAAGATTCCGACGAGTTCTCGGATTCCAAGGAATCAGGGAGTGAGCTCCGAACTCCAGAACGAGCAGACTATGGTTGCAGTGAACTCGTCCCAGCTTCAGAATTCCGCAGAAAGATTCTATGGTTGCAGATCTATCCCGGAACATGGAACTTCGAACTAAAGATATACTATGGTTGCAGATCCCTTCAGTCGAACTGAAGTAGAGTAATAAGAACTACATAACATGCGGTCTTTGTCCAAAACGTCATACGCTTCATAAGTAACACACCTCCACGTCCGTCTCGAATGAACTAAAACGTCTACAGCAGACGTACAGTTTAAAGAGACGTTAATAAAATGAATCACACCTCCATGATGCCGTCACTTATGATGATGATGATATGATAATACCGTCTATTGTAGCAAAGTAACTTTCCATAAAAAAACGATTTGATCAGGATTCTATTGTTGTTTGTGACCATCACGCTCCTGTATGAAGAGCCAAAAACGTTTGGGTGGGCCCGTAAGCAGATACACTTACGCGAAACCCGCGATTATAGGGAAGAGAATCTCCTTCCAAAAGCAAGTCCACGTCCACAGCATTAGAATCGAGCCCTCGATTGACAGAATAAACCCAATAGATGGGGTCGAAGAGCCCGCCCTCGTTCAGCGAAATGTTAACAATTGGGAGAAAGCAGTCCCATGCTCCCTATCCAAATCGTTTCACTTGGGTGCCCTGATGGTCCCTCCCTTTTGCCGTTATATATTAGGTCGTTAATATTCAGTATATTTTGTAGTGGTCATTTGATTGCTTACCTTGTGTTGGAAAGTTCGGCTGAAAGTAAAATTGGTTAGGATTTATACCGTTCTTTACTTTTTGCTCTATGTTGTGTCGTTGTTTCGGTTTTTGAAGGGTTGACTTAAGGATGTCATATGGTATTGCTCGCGGTCATAGGATAGGGAAGATGGAAAAAAAAAAGAACAAGCATGAGTTGTTGGTAACACGCTATGCGCATGTGATATTTCCATGGTAATATTCTCACAACGGTCGTTCAGAATGGTTCGACGGATGCATATCAGAGATCATTCCCGATGAGTAGTCGTTTACTCAATTCCATCTTATTTGGTTTTAAAGAAACATTTTACAACGTGCTACATTTCGGAATATCAGTGCAATGATCACCCATCGCATCTTCAAGTGATCATTACAAGTTGTTCATTTGGTGCAGGCACTTTTGGACGTTGATGGGGCAGCCGATTCACACATGAAATCTGCCGCGACCAACTTGACAAAACGCGCCCGTACCCCTTTCTGAACCAAAGGGCAAGGCCTCCACGAAGCCGTCTCTAATGAACTAAAACGTCAACAGCAGACGTACAGTTTAAAGAGACGTTAATAGAATGAACCACACCAACACGATGCAACGCGGCTATAGGTCAGAGACGTTCTTCTCCGAGATCGATCATTTATTGGACAAGACCAAGGCGAAGGATAGCTCGATTTGTCCAAGACAGATAATACGACATGAAGGCTTCTTATCTTGACTACCCTAAATTATGGAACATTCAAGGGCGCATGGTAGCTTATGTGAATAACCTCCTACATTTCAAAAAAAAAAAAAATAATCAAATTTTGAACGCCGGCGCAAACTCCGAACCGAGGTTGCTAGAGAATGGCATTACGCAAGGGTCTGTCATATCTGTCACACTGTTCCTCTCAGCGATGAAGCCAGTTTTGAAATGGAAATATCCTTCTTATCAACATGAAACCCTACGAGCGGACAGTAATTTCCGCTAGAACCAACGAAGTGAAGAAAAAGTATTGATAGGTCCGTTAGAGTACGGAAGGTTGTGAAACTGAATAGAAACAGTTGAAATTGAGCGGAGAGCATTTGAAAGGCGGCATCCTATCTAGTACATAATCTTTTACCAAGCTACCCTAGAATCTAGATTCTTCACATTTTCGCGTCATTTCTATATAGTCGGAGTTGATGCATTTAATCTAGGTGTGGCAGGATCGATAGGGAAAATTTGATTGAAAAAAGGGTTCTGCAGTGATGATAATCGTGAGTGGGCCGGTAAAAAGACGATTAGCAACGGTTTTTTCTTTCAATTTTTATCAGCCTTTTACGGGAGGATTTCCAACTCTCATGGAGTTGCATTCTGTCGAATCGCGCTCAACTTAAACATCGATCTCTTCTATATCCAAACCCACCCTGAAGTTGGGTTTCAGCCGGACAAACTAACCTTGACGGGTGGTTCTAAAGCGACTCGTTTTAGAGACCGAGGGTAATTCAGTGGTCGAAATCACGTAGGTCGCGTAAACGCCATAAGGTTGCTACAAAAGGACTTCGCTCGAGGATACAGACCTACCGTCTAAAGAGGAAAATAGTGGTACACGACCAGACAGGAGTAGAGATACCCATGTTGCGTCCGGGATCTAGGCTGTGGCAACGGGCACGGGACTCTACGTGCCCGCAAAGTGGCTGCCTACGGGAAAGTTACATCCACATGCGAGGGTCGAAATTTGTCTACGATTCATTGGTCGCAGACGAAGTTGGTTACGGGGTGTCTGTCGAAGCCATAGGCTACTGCGGCCGGACATTTGGTCTGTCAAACGGGATTCAGACTGTTGGGTTCTCCGACTCTGGGTGTTGTCTATCTGCACATGAGATTAGGCAAGTTGGAGACCCGTGGCTTTTTGGGGCGCAGCAGTACATCAATGTATCCTTTGTCTGAGTAACTGGACACGCAGGTATACCTCGTAGTGAAGCCGCTAATTAACTAACAAACCAGGGTCGTCTTGCTCAACTGGAGGTTATTCGCATACCCGCCCTAAAGTCATGTTAACCGCTGAGTGAATCGGACCTCTCGATATGTTTGGAAGACGTGTTGATACAAAAACTGTGATCAAGTATACTATTCGAGAGCAGAATTGGCCCAACCATTGAGACCAGAAGATTCAGAACCGGCTAGAACAGGGCATGCACGGCTCACTGATGGACCCCGGTTTAGCAGCAGTTTGACCTACCATCTACCATCCTACCATCTACTTGCACGGGCACAATTGAAGGAACATATGTGAGCTATAGGCTCAATTCATGTAATACTGTATAACGACCATAGTATGGAGCTATCTTTTCTGAAGTACCTGGGAGCGTTAGACTTATATGATAAAATATAATAAATTGAGGTAGAAGTTTGAAGAAAACTGACTGCTGGCCACAGTCTGCAAACTGAAAAAGCCAGTTGTCTGTAAATACACGAGGGAGGTATAGGGGACCGTATTATTGGGAACAGTTTAAAGAGATGCTAATACAAAAAACCACTCCTCCACGCCAGAAGCTTCCTAGTTTCTTCTTCGATTTCCGATTAATAATAAGCGTTCTTGACATCAAATTTGGAGAAATATATGCCTCCTTGTCCTTGTATCTTTATAGTCAGCACAAAGTTGATTTAATGAGTGCATTGTCAGGACGAGTACTAACAGTGTTACCTTTTCCACATTCACCGTAAATGTTTTGGTTATGGTTCCACACCGTGCCATCTTATTGTAAGCCAGGGAATCTTCTTTCTGATAAACCCGACATCGTCTACTCCATCAGCGGCAGAAGCACCTTCGTATTCTCTCAAACAGTTCTCGCATTTAAATATCTTCATGCTTACTCAAAATCTTCTTCCGGCTGGACATGATTTGCTGTCCCATTGAATACGAAAAAGTCCTGCTAGCCTTCCGATCGCCCGCAATTAGAGTGAAGTATATTTTCCCGCGTCACTGATCTGAATAATCTTCAGGCTTTTTTTCGTTCCATGGAACCGCTAAGCAAACTACGAGCCCTTTTCCTTCCAGAGGCAAACCTTGTTTAAGTGACCCCTTTTTAACGAAAATTTTGCATGCGTAACGCTTGTACTGGCAGTTGGAAATCATATGTATTTTACTTCTTGTGGGCTTGCAACTATATCCGATGTACGTTAAACATTCCAAGTTGAGTCGATTCTTTCTTCACATTAGCTTCACCAAATCGTCATAAGTTTCCGGTATTTCTTCCTCACAAATTCGTTCAAAAGGCGGGCACCACCATTCGCAGAACATCCCGAAAAGCATAGTTGGTTTCATCAAGGTTTTAATCAGAGACCAAAATTTTCGCCTACTTGAGAAGAGGAACATCTTTTTTCACCCGCTTGGAGAAACAGATAAGAATGTGAGAAGCGAGAGACTATTATACGCTCACAGCAGTCTTCGCGAGAAAAGCAACGCCGATTTATAATTTCGAGAGCACGTGACTGCTGTTCTACGCATAACTGTCCCATGTTGCTTTTGGTCAAATTGCAGCTTTTTCCAGTATATGCTTAGTTTTTTAACTATACTATTGGATACAAACAAAACATTATATACTTTGTTCTGAGTTTGTATCAAAAAACATCAAGTTAGATTGTCCCATGTTGAAATTCTAGGCATAAAAGTCCCACTACGACATTTCTAAGAAATCTTCGAAAAACAAAACTGATTTAAGTTCACAAATATCTCTTGTAGGAACTATCGACGCTAAGGATTGATAAGGGGTTTATATGTAAACATAAACAATGACTTTGACATGAAAACATTGACATTAAATTGTTCATATAAGCCACCATTTGCATTTGATAGAACTGTGTTTTTAATGATGAAATGGTGATAAAAAATAATCAGAATCATGGTAAGAGATAAACAATAATGCATATGGCATGTGTATTTGAAAACGTAAATTCTATCGCCAACGATCCATCAATACATCATGCAGTGAATTGATATGCTCAGAATTTTCTGCTGCAAGGCAAAATTCTACGCATATCAGTCCCACTGAATATTTTACCCCGTATTTTACATACAAAAATAATCTTATTATTTGTAATACCACAGATTACATCAAAACTTAGCCACATCTTCAAATGCCACTCATAAATTTGTGGGTTTTACCACGAATCTTACCAGCCCTATACAATAGTGACGCAAAACTTAAAACGCTTTTTTCTCAACTGCAACTTTTGCAACATGGGACAGTTATGCGTAGAACGGCAGATGAGTAGCTGATAAATCGTTTCTTTTTCAGTGAATCCTAGATGCCGATAATTATTTTTCACTTTTTGACACCTGAAAATGCACCAGTGTTCATGCCTGTGTTATTCTGACATTATAATTCGATAAAAAGCCAATTTTTTTTCATGTTGTGACGCCTCGTTGTTTGCTCCTTGGAGAGAGATATTTTCGCTTATGCAAGAGAGAGGATTGATAAGGGCCTAACTTCGAAATATAAACAAATCGTTTATTAGTTTTGTTCAATAGATCATGAGCATCTTTTGCATCATAATTAAATTTTAAAACATACCTTACTTAGTTGAAATAATTTTCAAATTATAAAACGGGCTTATCACAAGCACATGCATTAATATGATGAAGCCTTTATTTCAAAAGGCCCTATGATTAACATAAACTGAACGCTTTTTATAGGCCTTTTTAATTTATTGTTTTCGTTTGACGCTCATTTCATTCACAGCAGGTATCGTAATCTCGTTCCGTCGAATTTAATAAAAAAGTTATCCGCTCTTCCAGATTATGGGGGCAAAATCACGAATCTGATTATGATGAAGTTCTTCGTTCAACGAAACTTCATTAATGTTGGTCGATGTGTGTGTGTCCAATCTAACACCCATCGGCCAGCAATGGTATTATGGAAGAACTCTGTTTACAACAATCATTCAAAAAACCATTAGAAGCAGCTTTAATGCGGGAGCTAGAAAGTAATAGCTCTACTGCAGATCCAGCAACCCATTTCAGAATGTCTGAAGATTCACGCCCATTCCGAGGTTACTTTCACATGCAGTAAGCCCCGCATGTAAGCATTACCGATAACATTTGGATAAGGGCGCTGAAACACACTTCCTGATTTGAAAATATAAAATTTCCAAACCAGGCACGTATTTAGTATTATTTGAAAATAAGATTATTATTATATAATTATAATCAGATAGATCTCACCCATGGCCGCCTCCTTAATGAGACTATCTTGTTCATTTGTAAAAATAAAAGTTTTCGACGTTGATTCGTAATTAATTTCATGCACTCGCGATAAATAAGTGCAAAATTTAAAGTCGCTAAACCGCCCGTAACACCTCGTGGTGAAGGCATCTGAAATTATGCGCTAGCCTTTCATTCGCGCATGTGCGTTGTCTTTGTTTGCTGCTCTTGGCCAGTAAATGGCCGTTCTCTGCATTGCACTAGTCTTCTTTTTTCACTCCACACTCTGCCAATAATCCAAATCCCCGCTATGAGGCGACTCTATAGTCTGGGTATAGCAAACTTCAAAACTGCGAATGATCATCGATTTACTCGCGAAAAAGCGGAAAAAACTCTAATTAATAAACTAATAAACTCTTCTTCCGGGTGCGGAGGCGAAGTACAAAAAAATCGTACCGACACTCACACATTTCGAGGGGGAAACGATTGTATTCACTACGGCTTACACAATGCACGCGGGGATTTTATGATTTCACTGTTAGTTTTATGAAATTACGAATTATAGTTTGTTATTTTTTAGCGAAAACGACGCAGCAGAAACAAAACACGTCAGTTTCAAAGCACAGCTTGCTGCGATCATACTTCATTAATGTTGGTTGATTGCATTAAAATTCTTACTTTTTCAGGATTTCCACGAAGATTTCTCATCCTTACTTAGGATCGGTTTTGTTATCTTCTGCTGTTGTGTCTGCACATGTGTTTTCAAATATGTAATCTTCAATATATCATAACTCGTAGACCGTTGATTGTAATGAAATTGTGTCTGAGAAGAAATTTTATATGCAAACATATGTGCCCTTTTAAAAATTATTTTTGAGCATAAATCAATTTACCGATCCATGTGCAATGTTTCATACAAATCGGAGTCAACCGTCCACCCGTTTGGCGAAGAATTGCTTTCATACTTCGGAAAATGAGCGTTGTAAGAAATAGGTTACTCATTACTTCGAATGGGCTCCCAGGGGGGCTAAAGCCGCATATTCTCCCTATCTTTCAATGGAAAGTCTTCTTGATGAAAAATCGTTCTGTAATTGTGCACAACCTCGCTTCAAATGTAAGCTGTTTTGTTTATAAACCTTTTCTAGAAACTGCTATCCTTGAGTGGTTCAGTTCCTATCGCCTCATTTGGAACGGGTAGTGCCATTCGGGAACGTGAACGCACCGAAAAAAAGTAATCAAAGTCATTACCTTGAACACCCTAGCGCTAACTCTTCTCCCTTTCTCTATCGACGCAGGTCGCGTCACCTTCTTCCGGACGACAGTTCGGACGAGGACGAAGAACCGGCAACGAATGCACGTTCCAACAACAGCGACAAAGAGGAAAACATAGGCAAGGTGGTCTGCGTGGAGACGACCGACAACAAGAAGAAGAATCCCAAGGAAAACTGGTTCCCCGGACTGGTGGTGGCCCCTACCGCCCAGGATACGGTTCGCATCCGTGTCAAGGACGAATACCTGGTGCGTTCGTTCAAGGATGGCCGCTACTACACGGTTCCGAAGAAGGAAGCAACCGATTTCAGCCGCGATAGCACCAACAAATCGGAAGCGGCTGCCGTTTCCGCTGCCCTGGACTACATGGACAGTGACGTACTGCCGCCGCACTGGGACAGAGAGGTATTGTTTGGGATGTCCGGCAGTTGTAGCGACTCCGAACAGGAACTTGAAACCGACAGTTCGGACGATGAGCCTACGGAGGAAAAGGATCACTTCGTAGCGCAATTGTACAAATTTATGGACGATCGTGGAACACCTCTGAACAAAGTTCCATCAATCATCAATCGTGATGTCAATCTATATCGACTGTTTCGTGCCGTGCAAAAGCTGAACGGCTACAATCGTGTTACAAGCCAAAATCAATGGAAGCAGATAGCATTGCGACTGGGATTTTCCCCGGCCACAGTCAGCATTACCAATCTGGTGAAGCAAGCCTACAAAAAATTCCTGTTCTCTTTCGAAGAATTCAACCGAAAGCTGGGTTGTACGATGGTACCGCATCCACGCACAAATCGTTCCAAGGGCCGCAGCCTGGTTCGTGCCAGTTCAGTGCAATCGCCAAAAACTACTGAGAAAGAAAAACCATCCACATCGAAAATTTCAGCAGCAGCAGCAGCGGCCTCGGCTGCTGCCGCTGCTGCTGCGGCAGCTGCAGCAGAAGCCGCGTCCAGCTCGGCGGTTGAAGAGTCCGGAAACACTAGTGAATCAAGCACAACCGAAACCAAACCGGTTACTAAACGCAAACTGTCCGGTACCAGCATTGGCAAGGTGAAGGCTTTAGTGGATAAGTTTGAGGAAAAAGAAAAGGAAAAAGAGAAGGAAAAGGAGAAGGAGAAACCTAAGGAAGTTGTTGTGGTAAAAAAGGAAGAACCGCCGGTCATTGTCAAGAAGGAAAAAGTGGTTGTGAAGGTAACTACACCGAAGGCACTAGACATCAACGAGAAGCGTGGCCGAAAGAGAAAAGAAACAGATTCGACTGATTCGAAAAAGGACGACAAGGACAGTGGCAAGGGATCGTCCAGCGGAGCTTCTTCGTCGTCAGTTTCCGGAGACAGTAAGATCAGTAGTTCTTCGTTTTCGTCCGGGGATGGCAAAATTGCCCCGGACTTCCCGATCGAAGTCGGGGATAAATTGAAGGTGTACTACGATGAACAGAAGGTGACCTACGAGGCGAAGGTGATTGAGATTGCGATTCAGGAAGGAAGTCCGATATACTTGGTGCACTACACCGGCTGGAATACAAGGTAAGGTTATGGCAGTTCAATAACGATGGTGTTTATGGATTTGTTGTTTTTAGGTACGACGAATGGGTACGGAAGGAGCGTGTGGCTGAGAATCTAACCAACAGCAAGTCCAAGAAGGGCAAATCGGACAAGAGTAGTAGCCATAACAATAAGAATGCACCTCCACCACGGAATAGAAGTAGCAGCACGGGTGGTCCTCCCGGGTCATCAGCAAACTCGGCAAGTACGACCCCTTCGGGCACATCTACGACTACACCCTCAGCTAATGCAACGACGCCGAAAACGTCCAAAAGAATCCGTGGAAACTCTAAAGGAGACATCACAGGCAATACTCCGTCGACTCCTGCAACAGGGAGCTCGCCTAGGTCCACCACTCCTAGCACATCCTCAAACCGGAATAAATCTCCAGCGTCCGCCGGTGGCAGCAACCGACGTCCGATAACGCGGGGAGGTCACCCGAACACTTCCTCGTCGTCATCCAAACGCCGTACATCCAACAACACGGACATCTCATCCCTTTCTATACAAACTGATGACAACACCAGCGATACCGATTCCGACGAGCCGATCAAAAAATGTCCGGCCAACACCAACAGCAACAGCTCGTCATCGACGGCGTCGTCCAATTCGTCCTCGTCGTCTGCGTCCTCCAGCAGCAGCATTAGCTCCAGTAGCACGAAAGTAAGTACAACGGCCGAAGCGGGCTCGTCCTCGGACGCGGCGGCTATTTCGGACGAATTTAGCAACGGAGCCTCCAAGGGTCGCGATTACGATCTGAACCAAGTAAATTTCGGGGTTTGTCGCCTCACATTCTCACTCCTAATGCTCTGTTACTGTCACACTCTTTCTCTATCTTTCTCTCTCTACCACACACATACACTTGCGCCGGTCTCTCTGCGTCCCGGACGTCGGCGCAGGGAGGCGGTGCTTCATTACATCTATCCTAACATCTTTCCATTCTTCATTTAGGGAACATAACAGTGCTGTTTGTGCTACTTGGAAAAAAAAAACAGGGGGCCTAGTAGATTTTTGTGTTTTAGTCGTTCGCTTTAGTTGTGCTTTTACGGTTTTACGAGGTAGACTAAGATAGTGCGGATTTTGACGACTCCCGCGAGGGCAGAACAGGTTTCGAACGCTATTCAGGGGAAACAGATGTCTTTACTCAGTTAACGATTTGTGTCTACTAGCAGTGCTGAGAAAAGTTATTCATTCAAAAAATAGTCACCTTCACCGATTTGAGCTACGCGACGTCTTTTCATTTTCGTCATGTTGCACCCAAGGCATGAAGATAGTCATGGATTCATAATCTACAGCGATGATTCGTATTACTTCTTCGTGGTCTGGAATCAGAACGACTCAAACAAGTAGTTTGCCTTCTCTTGATACAATTTTCCGTCGCGCTGCATTCATCGCGTCGCATGGGTTTGGTCCAATGTTGCAACACGACGATGAGACGAGTGAAACGAACTGACTACTGAATATGATTGCCGCCGTGAAAGACAAAGTACAGCAATGTTATGAGAAGGAAACTGAGCTACTCGATGCGCTTGCTTCTTAGTTCGGACCCCTGCTAGTTTGAATGCGCTTCAATTGCCGAATGCATAAAATGGGTACTTAAAAAAACTAAACTTCATTAAAAATCTGGATGCTTCATTGAAAATGTTGGATTTTGGCTATTGTTACCATGCGGCTAGTGTTGCCAAGCACTGTGGTGAGTAGATTTGATTTCTTCCCTAGCTTGCGCATACAGTTTTCAGGAAGAAGTTCACAGGAGGAATTAATAGGTGTCTTGTTATACCGAAAGAAAATTCCGTGATTATTCATCCAATACAAAATATAAACCAGAGAATTTTAAATCATTACGTTATAGACAATTTTCATATGAATAATCAAAAGTTCACAAGCCACGTTGAGGTCTTACGGTGGAAGGTCTGACCATAATCTACACCGTATTTACATGATTAAAACTTCCTATGAAATAGCTGAAAAGGGGAGATGGTTCTGAAATACTCAAAATTTAGTCGACGCATGCCATTCTTAGATATAACAACCAAAACATACCGGTTTTCGTCATTCACCATCTTAGCTGCGGCGATTACAAAATTTTCATGCATCATCAAAACGATGACTTATGTTTCTTCGCATATTTTTTGTTGCGTGACTAGGAAGGGTTTGCGACGAACAAGTTGGTGTTATCAAACTTTGTTGTTGCACGACGAGAGGCTTCGCGTTGAAAGTCAACATGTTTTGTTGCACGACCTTGTAGGTATAGGAAAATACGTCTTGTTGGGTTGACTGATTGTAGTGGAATGAACATATATTTATTCTAACAAACATAGGTTGTTATGCAGAGAGCTTGATCACTCTCATGGAGCGTGGATTACTTGATCGCCAACACTTTTCCCTAATCCTCGATTCCTAGAAACCGCTTCTGGTTCACGATTCCGTTTTGAACTAGTGGCTTGGTCAATCCATCAGCAGTTGATTTTTGGTGTTTACGTAGTTCACCACAACCGACCCATTATCGATTGCGTCTTGGACAAAATGGTAACGTATGTCCACGTGTTTGGTCCTCGGGTTAAAAGGTCCGTTCTTGGCGATGCAAAGAATCTCACCGAAGATTTGCTTCAGCAAGTTCCTCCACTATAGCGCTTCCTGGATCGTCCTGGACAACACCATATACTCCGCCTCGCAGGATGATAAGGCCACTGTCGGCTGCTTCTTTACGTTTCCAGAAATGGCCTGGAACACGAACACGCAGTCCGTCGTTGATCGCCGTGTGTCCACATCTCCTCCCCAATCGGCATCGGTGTAGCCATCGATTTCCTCATTGCCTTGCTTGCTGTATCGGAGCCGATTGCCTGCCGTGCCGTAAGTATCGAAAAATCCTCTTCACCGTCTCCCAATGATTCTGTCCTGGATTGTTGCTGAATTGGCTTACAGCATTTACAGCATAGCATATATCGGGACGCGTTGCCTGTGCGATGTACTGCAAATATCCGACAGCTTCTTTGTACGGAACGTTTTTCATCTGCTCTGCTTCCTCCGAGTTCCGTGGTGACATTGATTTATCCAGCCGCCCGCTGGCTTCAAACGGTGTTGATACTGGATGACTGCTCGTCATGTTGAACCTGGCCAGCACGTCTTCGATGTAGCATTGTTGGTCGAGGGACAACTCACCACGCTCTCGGTCTATGCTGATCTTAAGTCCCAGGCAAAACTTCGCTTGACCCAGATCCTTCATCTGGAACCGCGTGCACAAGAACTTTTTTAACCGTTTTTTTTCAGTTTTGCATTGTGAAGATCAGAAAGTCGTCCACATAGATGGTAACGAACAACATTCTGCCTCCATCGCTCTTGTAGTATAGGCAGCGGTCGACCTTCAATTGTTCCAGCCCGAACTCGCGTAACGCCTCATCCAGCTGATTATTCTAGACACGGCTGGATTGCTTCGGGCCGTACAGCGCCTTCTGAAGCCGGAATACCTTCGCAAATCCTTCTAGCTGCTGCATATAGATTACTTCGTCATTGAGCTTTCCTTGCAGGGAAGCCGTTACCGCGTCCATTTGGTCCACCTCAAGGTCGAACTTCGTCGTCAACGCCATCAAGAATCTTATCGTCGAGTACCGGATCACCGGTGAATAAACCCGTCCTAGTCGATGCCCGGCCGTTACGAACACCCCTTGACGACTAAGCAGGCCTTGTACCACTCAATCTTTCCGTCGAGTCCACGTTTCGTTTTGAAGACCCATTTGTTTTTGATCGGCTGCCAAGTCTTCAAGCGTCCACGTCTAGTTGGTCTCCAGTGCTGTGATTTCCTCTTGCATAACCATCATCCACAGCTCTCGGTCTGGTCTACTCAACGCCTCGTTGTACGTGGTTGGATCGCTAATTTTTCCGACATCTGGGGCCGTATCATTTCGTCTGCTGCTCGTCATCGACACCATTTTGGCCAGCATACGTACTATAGGTAATAAGGTCAGCATACGTACTACAGGTAATAAGCTTTGTGCTTGCCTGGTCAGTGGCGCTCCCGACCGCTGTGCCTCAACTCGCGCTGCATATCAGCCGGTCTGTCTAGTTGCGGTGAGAGCGCGATTTCCTCGTCCGCATCTTCAAAAATGCTTTCCGAACTGCTGCTCACGTTTACAATTGATTCGGCAGTTCTACCGCCACTTTATCATCAATTTATCTGGGATTTGGTTGACTGCCAGTCGCCTCACCTTCGCGTTGTTCTGCAGCCGGCAAATCACCACACGCTTCGTTGATTGCCGTATCCGAAAATACGATCTCCAAGAACTTCACTGGCTTTGATCGCTCAGGTGTTACGTCACTGCTTCGTCCCTCATTAACGATCTTAACGTCACGACTGATGACGATTTCGTTGCTCTCCGGGTTGTACAATCTGTAGCTTTTCGTGTCCTCAGCATTACCAACAAACACACATTTCGTCGATTTTGGGTCCAGCTTCTTCCTCTTCTGTTTCGGCACGTGCACCATTGCTATGGATCCAAAAATCTTCAGGTGACCGACGTAGGGTTTCTTTCCTGCCCACGCCTCCTCCGGCGTCTTACCATTCAAGGACCGCGTTGGACTACAGTTGATCAGATATGCCGCTGTGTTCACTGCTTCCGCCCAGAACTTCTTCGGCTTATTGACATCGTTCAGCATGCTCCTCACTTTAACGAGAATCGTCCGATTCATGCGCTAAGCAACGCCATTTTGCTCAGGCGTGTACGGACAGGATTTCTTATGGCTTATTCCGTCCCGCTTCAGGCTTGCCTTGAATCGACCGTTCACATATTCCCGGCCGTTGTCGCTGCGCAAAATCTTCAACTTGCATCCAGATTGCCGCTCCGCCATGGCTTCGAAGTTTTCGTACACCTCGAACACCTGATCCTTCGATTCCAGGGTATATATAAACATCTTCCGTGTAACGTCGTCAATGAAACTAACGAAATATCGGCTTCCTCATATTGACGGTACTTCAAACGGTCCGCAAAGGCCTGAATGGACCAGCTCCAAACGTTTCTTGGCCCTCGAATTACTGTTGGGAAAATCGTCACGAGCATGCTTACCTTGCAGGCATGCGATGCAATCTAGACCCAACAAACAATCACTCATTAAATAAACATCTTTATGGCAATTTAATTCAGCAGTGTGTTGAACAACCTCTGAACTATTTTCAAACACAGCTTTTGCTCAGGCATTATTCACACAAATTTGGAGAAGTTATTAAGCTGTCGCCAAGCGATTTTGAACACAGGCAACTGCATATGCTTAAGAAGTGAGTTTTCAGCAATGGAGTTCAGCTGATAATTGAATAACTGCTGTTTAAGTGCTGCACACAACTTGAGGCTGATTCCGAGAGTCAAAGTGACCTTTGTTGAGCTATGGTGAGCTCTCCTTGTTAATTAATAGTAATGATGAAATTTTTCTTCAACATCATTAGGCATATTTAAAAGCTGTGGTGTCTTTTATAGAACTTTTGTTCAACTTATCTAAATTCCCAAAAAAATATTTTTGGTATTTTTGTGTGATTTACGATATGGACATTTTATACTATGCATATTTAAATTGATATTATTATACATGTAAATTAACAGAAACATTATGTAACATTTATTAATTAAGATTTAACAGAAACATTATGTAACATTTATTAATCGAGATTTGAACCATCAACCTTTGTATCCTCAACTACGTGACTTACCAACTGCGCTATCCTATAATTGAATGAAGTTTAAACGAATCGTCTATATAAGCACAATGTTATATATTGAATAGTAGCAGAAGTGATGCTTTAATTGAGCTACATTGACATTCTATTTATAGTGTTGCCTGTAAATAAGCAACATCAGTGCTCAATTAAAGCTTCTAAATGTTGTTATTAAACGTCTGAGTTAACAAGCTGTACACAAGCTTTGGTATTGGATGTTCGGTTTTACTACGTGCTTTACTGACAAGGGGACGTTGAACAAGTTGCGATTAAAAGATATGACAATGTTTTCTGGTGTTATTTATTAACACTGCGCTGTTTTCTATTTTGATGGGCAATGTAAAATGCTATTTGTTCCAAGCAGTTGACTATAGTTTCAACTCTTGAAAACATGTCAATTTTCACCGGCATCAGAAATGAACAACTGAGGAACGAAAATTTAAGAATTAACTGAATTCAATGAATCTCTACAGCATAACTTGAAGTTGAAGAAGAAATATTGAACCAAAATTACGAACACTTCGGAGGCTTTACTACGGCATTCAAACAACCTTTATTTTAATTGTAGTTTATTTAGCTGACTATTGGTTTAAACCACAGCTATTATTCAACTAAATAAAAGGTTTAAAGCTAGTTAAAAGGCATTGCATTAGAGGCATAAACTGTAATTCAACTATTTGTTCAGTGGTTGAATAAAAGTCAATTGAGACACCTGTGTAAAGCTTTTGTATTATTTTACTTCAGCTTATAAGTGGATCAGTTGAATAGTGATGTACATTACAGCTGTTATTCAATTTAATATCAGGTTTTATAAGCTAGGCTATATAAACGATGTTTAAACAGATTTATAAACTGTTATTCAGCTCTTTGTTGAACTGTGTAAATTTAGTTATATATAAATACTAAAATAGCTTTTACTAAGCATGTTATTCAAACAAAATGAAACACTTGAATTAATGTTAATATTTCAATTGAGGACATGGTTATTCAGCTTATATTTCAGTTAGATTTTTTATTCAGCTGCGATAGTCGTAATTCAGCTTTAATAAAGCATGTAAGCTTATTTACTGCTTTCGTTTGTTTGTTGGGGAGTCTCCACGTTCTTGATCGAGCAACCGTTGGTCATCTGCTGCAATCGCTTCAAATTCAGTAAATGCAGATGGCCACATCTCGAGTTCACCGTACGCGTATGCCTTCTGCACTTGTCGGTTCATTCGGTATAAGCCGTGCCAGACGCGAATACTTCTCCGTCTTCGGTAAGCACCTTACAGTCTTCCGCTCTGAACGCCATCGTGAAGCCTTTGCTGTAGATTTTGCTTACTGACAACAGGTTTGCCGCCAGCTCTGGAACTTCTAGGCAATCCAGTTTAACGACGCCCTTGACATTGGCCGTCATGCAACTCTTGTTTGCCGTATCGACCTGATACGAGACCTCCTGCTTCGCTTGAAAATTCAAGCCGGGCCTGACCGTGCGGGTAGTGGCACCAGAATCGAAATATCACTCGCCTTGAGCCACGTCGCCAACTGTCAGATTTGCACACATTGCACGTCTTTTTCTGCCCTTAGATGTATCAGGCTTCTCCGGACAATTCGCTGCGTAATGACCCACCTTGTGGAAATTGTAGCACGATCCGTCCTTCGGCTTCTTGGAACCGCTGCCCACGCGGCGTCGTTGCTGCCGTGCTCCTCCGCTGTAGAAAGCTCCTTCGTCACTGCTACTCCGCGGTCCATGCTTGGCTTTCACGTCCTATAATTTTAAAGTCGGATCGAAGCCAGCTGCTGTAGCAAGCCGATTCGACGATAAATCCCGTCATCTTGAAAAGCAGTCTTGAGTTTGTTCCAGCCTTCTTGCGCGTTTTTCGCATCCATCACCAGGCTGTAGTTCGTCTTCTCGAGGCTTAGGCAGATCGTGGATAGTGCCTCCACGACTTCTCCTTCCTTTGACATCACAGCGCACCATGAATTTTCCCGGATCAACGTCATCTGCATGGCGAACGCCCATGACACGTAGTTCTCCCGTAGGCTTTTTAGCTTCTCGATCGCCAGAACCGTTCCTGAATCGCCTGCCGCACGAACCGTTCCTGAACCCGAACCTCCAGCTCTTGATCCAGTGGTCGCTGCATAAGTTCCAGTGTCTCCTGATCCGTTACTTCCAGCGCCAGGGAATATTTTCGTTCTTGAAAAAGTTATCTAACTGCTTCGAGAATCTTCTGTGAAAACTATTTTCTGATTATGACCTCTGGGCTCATAACCTAAAGCAAAGTACGTCTTGTTGGTTGAATGATAGTAGTGGAATGAACATTTATTTATTCTGACAAACTTAGGTTGCTATGCAGAGAGCTTGATCACTCTCATGGATCGTGGATTACTTGATCGCCAACAGAAGGCAACAGACCCCGTCGCTACTGTGATTGTATTTGCTTTGACGATGACTTTTTTCAGCTCTGCCTATTAGTCTCGCACTGGGCGTCTAAGTCTTCGTCCGCGTTGGGACAGATGTTAATAGCGTTTCAAATCGTCAGATTCGCAATAGTCCAATTTTACGTACAGATATAATTACTAACCTTGCTAGTTGCTCTACTCTCCTGGCAGGGAAGTCTTCAATCTTAGAATAAATCAGGGAAACCCTTTACTATAGACTCTATAGACTCTATTTGTACGCCGACGGACGGTGTCTAGGATTTAATATCCCAAATAGAACAATAGTTTTGAAGCGAGAAAAAAAAGCATAAGCGAAGCTGTAAATTTTTAAAAGCATTGCTCGAGTCATTCATGATTAGGGGCCTAAAGGCCAATTTTAAACGTTTTTTAACGAATCTGGTTGAGGAATGTTTGCTCTGTCTGATGGAGATCGAAGCAACTCGGTGGTTGTAAGAACCAATCAAAGTAGTTTGTAAGATTTTGAATTATAAATAAAATCAGTTTACCTTACGTTCTCAATCAAACCAGTCGGGTTTTCTTTCCCCCTCCAAGAGGTTATGGACCGTCGTTAGAGTGCAAGTTGCCATAGTAACGGATAAGCAACCAGCGGAAAAAAAATTCACGAAGGATCGATTGGGAATCCAGAAACTCGATGGAGGAAATTACAGCATTTGGAAGAGCAAAGTGGAGTTCCTCCTCATCCGAGATGATCTGTGGAAGTACATCACCGATACCGAACCTGTGAGTACTGCAGAAAATCGAAATGAAGCTGCCGGGACGGCGTCCTGGGACAAGCTGGAAGGACAGTATGAGAAGGCCACACTGACTTCGAAAGGTGTCACTTCTCAAGCGCATATGCGACAAGCGATATTCCGACGGTGAGGACGTTGAGCAGCACATTTTCAAGATGATAGGGCTGTTCAATAGGCTGACGTTGGCTGGCGAGGAGTTGAGCAAGTGCATACAGGTAGTTATGGTTCTCCGAAGTCTCCCGGATTCGTATTCCACCCCCACCACGGCATTGGAAAGCCGATCAGACGATGACCTAACGCTGGATCTGCTCAAATCCAAGGTGGTGGCGAAACGTTGTTCGAGCAGATCATCGGAGTCCGTTCTCAAGACGCACGTGAAGCAGAAGAAGCTGTTGTGCCTTAACTGCCAGAGGCCTTGGCACAAGCAAAAGGACTGCCCGTCCCTCAACGAGAAGCGTCCCTACGGACGGAAGTCGTCGGAAGACCAGCGTGAGAAACCACGGGTGCGAGCAGCTCGTCAAGAAGCCCAGATCTAGCTGAATTCCCGACATTGGTCGATTACGTTCACGGTCGAGCGAGAGACTGATGGAAAACTTCCATTTCTCGATTTGTCAATTACCAGAAAAGACGACGATACTCTGAAGTTTGGCATTTACCGAAAACCGACATCCACCGACCGCTACATCACCTCCGACTCGAACCATTACGGTTCCCAAAAACAAGCCGCTTCTCACTCAATGACACACCGGCTCTTCAGCATACCAAAGGAGAAGGAAGAGTTCGAAGCTGAAAGGGCGAAAATCCACGAGGCCGCTGAACTGAATGGGTATTAGAGAGAGTTTGTCAACAAAATCATCCGAAAACACGAATGCAAAATACATCGACAAGACGCGACTACACTTCAGCCAGAAATATCAAAGAACCAAAAGATTAGTTTACCGTTCTACCCTAAGGTTACTAACGCCATTCAGAACATTGTGAAGGATCATGGTTTTCAGGCGGTCTACAAAAGCAACAACACGCTCAAAGACATTCTATGTGCCCTCAAAGATAAGATTCCGAAGGACGAAATGTCGGGTATTTATGAAATCCTGTGTAAAAATTGCCCGGCGGTATACATTGGACACGCCATATACGCCGAAAATTTAAAGTCCGCTTGAGGAAACATAGAAACGCCGTTCATAACGAAAGGCCCAATAAGTCAAGCGTAGCAGCACGGATCAGATCATACAATAGATTGTGATCATGTGAAACTCAAAAAGTGCGTGAGAAAGGTTTCCCACCTGAATGCCTGGGAATCCATGTACATCGCCACCGCTGAGCAGCCGCTGATGAACGAGGACGAAGCTCCTATAGCTTCGTCTCTTTTCCACTTGACGAAAAGACAAATCAAATAGTTCCAACCGAAGGAAGTGTTGATGGCGGTAAGAGATCACCACAATGTAGACTGCCAGCACGTGTGGCATCGGCGCTTTGGACATCGTGACCTCAACGCTCTCGGTGAGATGATGCAGAAGAATCTGCTGGACGGACTGAAGATGTACGATTGCGGAGTGCGAGAGGGGTGCGATTGCTGCCAGAAGGCGAAGAGGGTGTTGAAGTACCTTTTCCATACTCGAAGCTAGAAGCGACGAGTGAAGGACTGAAAGTTTACTGCGACGCCGATTGGGCCGGAGACACTCAGGACCGGAAATTTAACCTCTGGGTTCCTGATTTTTCTCGGCGGCGGAGTCGTGAGTTGGGCCTCCAGGAAACAATCATGCGTGGCACTATCGTCCACCGAATAGGAATTCATCACTCTGGCCGAAGCATGCCGGGAAGTTCAATGGATGCTGAAGTTGCTCAAGGATCTCCGGAAGGATGTGGATCTTCCTATCTGCATACGTGAGGACAACCAAAGCTGCATTCGGCAGGTGGAGAACGACAAGGTGGACCAGCGATCGAAGCATGTCGACACGAAATACTGTTTCGTCAAGGACCTGCAAAAGAAAAATGTCATCAGTTTGCTATATTGTCCCACGGAGGATATGCTGGCGGATATGATGACCAAGCCGCTGACGAGCATAAAGTTGGGAAAGCTACGTGAAACGACGGGAGTTGTTGCTATCGATGTCGAGGAGGAGTGTTAGAGGTTCCGAATCGAAGCAACCTATGAATAATTGTAATGATTGATACATGCAAATAAATTTAGTCTTTAGTCAATCGCTTATCAGTTCAGTCGAACTTTACTTGCCCTCCGAATCCCCAATAAGGAATGCAGGTGAAACACGTCGACGTGAAAACAGCGTACTTGCACAGAGAGCTGGAGGAGACCATCTTCATAAAGCAGCCGAAAGCCAAAGCCTCTATGGTCTCCAGCAGGCCGGTCGGGTGTGGCATGCCAAAATCTCCGAAGTACTGAAGCAGCTGGGTTACGTGCCACCCGATGCAGGTCCGTGCCTGTTCATGAGGACCTATACCTATCACCATTACGTGCCTTGGAGATGAGAAGCAGTACCTGGGAATTCAGGTGAAGCGATCCGGTGGACAGTTTTTCCTGAACCAGCAATCTTTTATCGAGAAAGTGGCAGAACGGCTCGGACAAACGAATGCGAAGCGCTCTCCAATACCGATGGATCCTGGATACTCGAATGCACAGCAAAAGAATAAGCCTACGAGACCGGACATCGCAATCAGTGCCTCGATCCTAGGTCGCAAAGTGAGTCGACCAATGGAAGCAGATTGGACCGAAGCAAAAAGGACGCTTCGGTACTTAAAGTCAACAGCAAATCTGAGCCTACAACTGGGTTCATCCGAAGCATACGTCGAAGCGGACTGGGCGGGTGACAAAGCAGACCGGAAATCGAACACCGCAGCTCGAAAAAACCGTGCGTCACCTTTTCTTCTACCGAAGCGGAATACGTGGCACTTTCCGAAGCCAGCAGTGAGCTGAAGTGGATGCTGAAGCTACTGAAGGACGTTGGGGAAGAAGTTCCTGGTCCAGTAGTAGTCCATGAAGACAACCAGAGCTGTATAGCAATGCTCAAATCGACCGGCGGTAGCAAAAGGACGAAACAAAAGGATCAACGACGGTGTGATGGACGTTCGCTATTGTCCCAGTAACCGAAGGGTGGCCGATGGTGTAACAAAGCCGTTGGCCCGCGTGAACATGGAGAAGATGCGCCTCGGAATTGGACTGCAGCCCGCCGAACTTGGGGAGGAGTGATTGAGATCGAAGCAACTCGGTGGTCGTAAGAATCAATCAAAGTAGTCTGTAAGATTTTGAATTATAAATAAAATCAGTTTACCTTACGTTCTCAATCAAACCAGTCGGGTTTTCTTACCCCCTTTTGATTCGTGGGAGATCAACGTTTAAAGTGTGTTCTTACAATTAGCTTCTAGGTCCTAATCATAAATTATTCGAGATTGGACACAGGTCCCGATCATTTTGAAGCCGCTGCTGAACTCCCTCATCAATTTTACTAGATCCAAGTGATGACTCAACCGACGATCCTGGTGATCACTCAACCCTAATTTATGTAGATACCACTTAAGCTTTCAACGATCGTTCGTTTACCGTCTTCTCAACAACGAACCCACACACCCGGCAGGGCTAGTAGGGCTAGGTAGATAGCTAGGTCCAAATGGTAATCATTTAGATTCTCTCCCAGTAGCGGTTTGTGGTGTGTAAATTTGCTTCGTTTGCATGCATAATACATATTGGTAGATACCGGCTGCGTTGCTGTTGATCACAACAAGACCACTCACGTTTATGGTCAGCAGCCCTCCGGCCCGTAGGTTTATGTGCACTGTTGTATCTCAAACCCCTGCACACAGCACTGTTTCCCAATGCATCCCACATCGAGCCGTCGTGCAATATAACTAACCAGGGGTACCCCAAAATCTTCTTTCTTTTCCTCTCATCCGCACTATTTTGTTTGAACTTTTACACATCTAGATCCGCTCGGAACTGAAGGGATTCAAGGAGCTAAAATCCCCCACCTCACCGGCTTCGGACAGCACCACGACGGCCACAACTGATGCACCGGGACCTCAAGGGCAGACCTTGGTGACCGACGATGACGAAAAGAGCATTCCACCTGCCGGTTCTTCAACGCCGCAACGGGACGAAGATCCGGCTTCGATGAGCACCAAGAGTGACGGAACTCCTCTGAAGGATGAACTAGACGATCCCATCGAAGAGGAGCATGAAAAGACTTCCGAATCGGAAACGCTCAGCGAAGAGGACTCTTCTCAATCTTCAAATAAAGCATTTTCAAGTTCGCCCATTACTGCGATGGTCGATTCGGATACGGCTCCGGAAACACCGATTCCTCCGCCGACGGTATCGACTCCAACCCCAACGGTGGTCACAACCAATGTCACATCGGTTATTTCGACGAGCTCCGGCGTTGGAATGGTAATCAAAAACAGCAAAACCATCGACACCAGCACATCCAAAATCATCGACAAAGTGGTCGAGAAAACCTTCGAAAAAGACAAATCAACCGCCGCTGCCGGTTCATTCGGAATGTCACACAAACCTCCACTGAAGACATACGGAACGGCAGCAGCCATCATAGCAAACGCTGAGAACAATGCCGTCAAATATGCCGTCAGTACCATCATCCGAGAGACAGATGTTGAAAAGATCTTCCCCGTTGGAACTGCACCACCACCTACCCAACCTGCTGCCAACACCTCGTCTCCGCCTGCTCCCACCCCCTCTTCTGGCCAAGCTCCAGCCAAAGAAGTACCTGCTCCCGTAATTTCCAAACCATCTCATTTGCTTCCGGAAGAGAAGGCCCCCACCGCAGTAGCCACAGTCCTTCCTATTCAGCGTTCAACCAATCCTTCACCATTCTCGTCATCCGGTCCTTCTGTGTCCACTGTGGCTACATCTGCCTCCGTTGCCTCCATACAAACACCATCGAAGAGTACAAAATTGATCAACGTGCAGGACGAAATCGTTGCCACCGTTATCAACAAGACGGCTATTGCTGCGGCTACTACGGCTACGGCCGTCTCTGCAGCCGTACTGTCTACCATTCCCGGAAGTGCCGGCATTTCCCTGACCGCGACGACAGTATCCGTAACACCGGCCGGGTCTTCCAGTAGTACGCTGGCTGCCCTTCGCGCCGAGAAGAAACTTACCGGAGATAAGCGAATGGAGAAAGTCATCCCCATCGGCAAACTGGGAACAGTGGCAGGATCGGTACTTCCGGCGGAAAAGAAACTCTCTTCATCCACGTTGACCCCGGCGCAGAATAAGCTGCTTAGTAAGGAAGCGTTATCCATCAAATCTATTTTCGAATCAACGGCCACCAAGCTTGAGAAGAACATTTCGGATGTCTACGAATTTCAGGACGTAGAATTTGAGCCGGAACTGAAGACGGCAGGCGGAACCACTCCGAGAAAGCATGTCTCGGAGGTTCCGCCCGCGGAGGTTGTCAGTTCCATCCAAACCCCGGTTCTGGTTTCCGATGATAAGAAGTTGGTCAAAAAGGGACTGATAAGGAAAACGGAAGCCTTAGGGCTGACGGATAAAAAGACGAAGAAGATCTCACCGATGAAGGAAACCGATAAGCTTAAACTGGTCAGGCGAGAGAAGGAGCGGGATCCGGAGAAGGAGAAGCTACTGCTGAGTGAGTTGGAGGGTGCTGCTGCCACTTTTAGCAGTATAATGGTTACTCCGGAAAAATCTTCACCGCATTTCGCTGGCTTCTCTTCCAATCAGAAGGATCCGCACGGATTTGATGTTTTCAGAAAGTCACCTAGCATCCCCATTGTCTCGCATCGAGATGAAAAACCGGTGATAGAAGACGACCACAAACCGGAAACATCCAAACTGGCGGCCGTCACCAAAGGTATTTTTACGCCGATAATGTCGCCCTCCGAACCGGAACCTTCCTGCAGTGTTGTCGCCAAAAGTCCATGCAAGTTCGAAGAGAAAGTTAAAGAAGAGCCTACGCTGGAAAATTGTAAAAAGTATTTCAACGACATGAACTTCGATTTCGATACTCCCAAAACAGAGAAACCTCCTTCGATCGCCGATAAGGTGCTGAAGGCACTTGGTCAACAACCCCCTCAACCGCATATAAGTGTCGTCAAGGCCGAATTTCCCAAGTACAGCATCCCGGTCGTACATCATAAGCATCCTTCGCTTGTACCCATGGAACCGGTCAGCAGTTCTCTACCCGTGACCACACCAGTGCCACCGAAGCAGGAGATGCCCAGTTTCAGCGCTATTATCCCACTGAAATCCCACCACAACCAGCCGCCCAAGATTGAAGTCCCTACCATTATGCTAAAGAAGGAGATCGAACTGGTGAAACCGATTCCGATCGTGTCTGCCAAAGCACCTCCGACGTTCTCATGCAGCCCGGAAATCCTCCCTCCTACCACCTGCACCAAGAGTCAGGATCTCACCGAATCCATCAAAAAGCTGGAAATGTCCAATATGGTCCAGGCAGACTCATCTCGGTTCACACACCACGATGACGACAGCACGGACAGTAACGATTCCGAGGAACGGCTGGTAATAGAAGATGCCGAGGCAATGGACCCTAACCAGCAGACTGACTTTGAAAAGCTCATCAAAGTGGAAGTCGAAGAAAAGCCGATGCTCTCCCACGTCGAGATGCATTCAGCTGCTTCGGCAGCCGCAGTCGCCGCCGTTGCCTGCAAGGAGAAGCTCATTTACAAAACCGAACTCCCCCATCAGGACATCAAAGAAGACGTCACTATCATGTACGGCATCAGCAGCAGCACCGGCAGCCACGTCGATACAAAGAAGGGTAAGCAGCCAAGTATTCTCGAATCGATCATCCATGGCGGCGTGGGTTCGCAAGGTTACCTTAAACTCAAAGACCATCAAGATTCATTCGCTCAGAACGAGCTGGAACGACTTCGACGCGAAGAACAACTCCAGCAACAACAGCCACATACTCAACCGAATCCTTCACTCGTAGCTCCACTTTCAGAATCTACGACACCCGCCATCACGACGACGGTGACGCCGCCCACAGACAAACAGCAGCAGCAACAGCAGCAAACCAACAACAGCGAATCCCTGTCGATGTTGTTGTGCGAGGAAACGATACCCGGTTCACCGGCTCCGGTTTGCGGGGTTTCGTCGGCCGCCGCTCAGAAGGAATCTACCAAGGTATACGTTGAAACCGGATCATCCTTCTTGCCGCCGCAGAACATCGCATCCGACTTGAAGCCTGTTCCGATGGACTTGGAACCGATTTCGGATCCAATAGCGATGAATTCCGCTGCCGCCCCGTCAAGAAAGTCAACGGCCAACGCCGTTGGCGGTGGCTGCGGAACCGATGCAAACGACACCCCCAACAGTTCGCCCAGAGATTCAATCAGTCAGGATGAAAGTAAGCGGATGTAAATTTATTGAAATGGTTGGTTCGGAGGTTGACTTTTTTTTCTAAATTATTAATTGCAGATCAAGAGCATGACGTTTCGCCCAGCAAGAAGCGACGCCAGAGGAAAACAAGCGAAGAGCCCATCAACAAACGGAGGAGAACTACTGGGACATCACACGGCGGCTATGGCTCGAGAGGAAGTCATCGAACGGTGGGCAACAACGGTAAGTAGAATGTGGGCTATTCATCCTTATCTACCGGTGAGATGTGTTTCGCGGTGATAAATAAGTAAGTACATGGAACAAAGGTTTGAGGAAGCGGCGAGGTGACGTGAAGCATTTTTGGGTTTGAGAGATAAAAAATCTGCAAGTGCCAAATGCCGTTTAAATTTGCGCAAGCTAATAGATTGCGGATTTTGATGGACTTCGGATATCTACAACAAAAGGACGAGCATGATAGTCAATTGAGCAATGAGAAATCTCAGAATCTGGTTGGCGGGTTCCTGTGTCGATTGGTTAACATTCGGCCGGATATAGCTGGAAGCGACAAATGATTTGCAACTACGATTGGGTTCCGGTGATGACGAATTTCATGGGCAGCCGACTGGCCGGAATCTAGCGGACCCATGCTGCTTCCCTAAAAGACGCCAGAGGCGTTAGTAAACCAGCCAGAGACAGATGAGCCAATTTTCACTGCCAGTTTTCTATCACACAGATAAGACCTATGTTTCGTAACGAGCTGAGCGGAAACTCCAAGCTTTTCGAGTTTTGCTAATCGAATAACTTGATCAAATGCTGCTTTCAAATCAGTGTAAACGGTATCAACTTGCTTCTGAACGATGGTCCAAGAGCATAACAGAAGGCGATCCAGTATTCTTACGCTCGGAGGTGGCGAAGCTCCAGAATCGCTTAGGTTTTTAGTAACGTCGATAGAGCCAGTTGTTTAGTCATTTAAACCATTGGCTACAACATTTATAATAGAACTTGTTTAAAGATAATCGGTGAGAACGGTATGTACTAAGAGAAGTATTGCGTTCCGTTTTACTGGGTAGGCCCAAATAAGTGACGCAGTATTTTGCTTCAGGATGGAATTCTTCTAGCCATTACAAGAACCATCTGGTTGCTAGAATATCAAAGAGTGAGTGATTAATATGTAAACAAACAAGTGTTCGCGAAATTCCGTCGACCTATGTCGGAGGTGAATAAGAAAAATATGGATTTCCAAAGACAACGGATTCTGCAGTAGTTGCATTCGACGCGAAAGCGTCCTAACCAGATATTGACCGAGACCTGGAAGGAAGGAATATGCCACACATTAATCCACCGGACATTGAGAAGATGGAGGACGAGAGGAACCATCGATTCAAAGAAAAAACCAGGTCGTCCTCGCAGTGTACGTACCAAACGGCTTGTAAAGGCGGTGCGTGAGCGAATTCACCGAAATCTTTGTCGTTCTTTATATAAACTGGCTCAGGGTATGAACGTCTCCAGGTAAACTATCAGATCAGTTCCCAAAGAGGATTTGAGATTGGTGCCGTACAAGAAAAAAAAAATTCATGGACTTTTGGAAGCTACCAAGAAGAACAGAGTCATTCGTTGTCGCGAATTACTTCGTCGGCACGGTGATTCCAAAATTTCGTATTGCAGCAAAGTTTTAACGCCCAAAATGACAGGATCTATGCAGCAAGTATTCAGGATATCCATTCTTCAATTCGCGCAGTTCAATGCTTCCAAATCCATACTTCGGTCATGGTTTGGGAAGCGATTTCTGCGGAAGGTTGTCTAGCACTGGTTTTCATTAATAAGGGCGTAAAAATCAACGCAGCATACTACGTAAAAGAAGTCCTGGAAAAGCATTTGAAGAAGCATACTTCAACGATGTTCGATAACCGCAAATTGGTGTTTTTAAACAAGCATGGTGCACCAAGAATTTGCCAGACCTCATTCCTAAGGAATTATGGCCAGCTTCTTCTCCAGATGCAAATCCTCTGAATTTCTCTATTTGGGGAATCATGGAAGCTCACTTTCGAGATCTGAAACCAATGGGTATTGAAACATTCAAAGCTACAATACCAAAAATATGGGATGAAATCCCCGAAAATCAGGTGCGTGCCGCTTGCAATGCCTTCCCGAAGAGACTTAAAGCAGTAATTAAAGCTAAAGGCGATATAATCGAAATGTCAATATGTACACATAAACAATAAAAGATAAGAAACAGTGGGAAATACAGTCTTTGTTTCATGCGTCACTTATTAAGTCCTAAGTGGCATATAACCGTTGAAAACTTGATGAACCTCAGTGCAGAGACAGACAGCAGACCAATCGAATCCCATCAATCGTGTACTCGTGACATCATAGTTAGCATTTTTTTTAAATCAAAGAAAGGTCATATTTGTTGTTGGCATTACCTGTTTCAATATACCTTTGAACGATCAAAATATGAGTGGGTCGACATTTTCCTCGAGCTCAAATTGTCTCTCAAACGAATCATTAACAAGAATGAGGTCAACCGTTTTCTGCATCATTCTTGATATCATTGACTTTTTCTAAGCCGTTCGAACACATGCAATAGATCAAGGTACTGTATAACCGAGATAAAGTATAATTAGAACGTTCAACAACATTATACGGTGTCCATCGTATACTGAGTAGATTGTAATCCTCTAATATAGCAAATTTGTCATCGTCCGCTATATTCACAGAGATTTTCTCCACACACATCCAGTATGACGACGTAAAACAAATAGATAACTCGACATATCTGAAGTTATAAAGAATAACCATAAGAAGCGCATAAACAATAACCATAAAAAGTGCCTAACCACCAATTCGGCGTATCATCCCAATTATAAGTGGTATGGTAACACCATCTATAATATCGTTCCTGTATGGTACATGTGTATAAGGGATACCATCTACAAAAAGCGAGTAATGACTGAGCTCAACAGTGACCCAACTATGTTCAATCGTATGGTCGTTTACCTTCAGTGTCGACAATGATAAACTGTTATGCACAGCAATCAATACACATTCGGAACGATTCAGGAACGTTGCTGGTTAGTGGATTGCGGCACATTGATTGACCGTGAATCTCTCATCAAACAGCTACAAGATAGATAGCTTCATCCAGCCAGGTTTCAGTGAGAACCAATATGTCAAACGAAGACTCATTCTTCTCAGTGTAGAAGTCGTCCAGTTTTGTGCACAGCCGCCTTCCGTACTGATAGGATACAGAGATTCCCGTAACTCGACCGGGTAGTGTGGAATAAGCAGACGTACAGAAACTACAAACAGCAAACGATTCAGGGATCGAATTATTCATAGTGAATGTATACTTTCCTGGTGTGGAAGATCCCTCCTCTGTCCGAGCCCACAATCTGATTGTTACGCGTTTTAAACGTCCCAAGAAGCTCGCTCTACGTTTATGGAGATGTATCTATCACTATGGTATTATGAACATTTTGTGTCTTAGATTGTCTGGAAGAACCAGATTTTCCTATCTAATGGGCATTTGTCAATCCAATCTTATCACGACGCGCGATTACTAATTAACAGAAGAATGGAACATAATACACGCCCCATCACTGAAATAACTGTTTTTCTTGATGAAGGAAACGAGAAACGAGTAGGATTATTAATAATGGTTGTTTGAATCCAATGCAAATAATTTTCATTTCGAATCCTCTACCTAAAGGGTGTTACGATCAACATTTGGTTGGCTCAACTTGAGGCGTTTCTTTTAATCGTACACATCAAAAATATCAAAATTTTCAAGCTGGATTTACGTGCATAAGTCGCCAACTTTTTTAAACGGCTCAGTACAAGTGAAATTCTAAGCGTGTTCTAAGACAAGCCGATGTCAAAATCAACTATTTATCGTTTTTTGAAAGATTGTCGTGATGGTAAAGAAGCGGAAAGTATGAAGAAATGCGCCCGCACAACAAAATAGAGTGCCAAAACGACAAAAAAAAATTATCAAGTGCTGAAGTCAACACGCAAATGACCACGAAAAGTAGAAGGCGACCTACGAAACCTTTCGCAGAGGGTGGCGAGGTGCAGCCATGGACCGAATAGAATGGAGACAACTTTTCTATACAGCAGAGCCAACTCCGGCGCCATAATACACAAAACAACAACTCGAAAAACAATACCAAAAGCTTCCCTGAACTTAGTCGTGAACATTTTGCGAATGGAAAGTGCATCATTTTGGATGATAAATCGTATGAAAGGATTTCGCACCGTAAATCGAGTGGCAACGACAGCTTTTATACTGACAACATTAAAACAACACCAGACAAGGTTAAATATGCTAGCAAATTGAACCAAAGAGGTGTTGGTGTGGGCTGTCATGTCATCGAGGGGTGTCTCGGCGACTTTGATTCGCCCAAACAAGGCCAAAGCGGTCGGTTCTGACGCCAGCCAAATTGAAGCAGTTCATCAAAAATCATGTTATGGCCGGATCTTGCAAGCGTCAATGTTCGGGGGAAAAGTTGGCTAATTGGCAAAAAATACCATTTGTATCGAAAAGCGTATGGTGCACAACAATGACTGCGTAGCTTAAAGCAAGCGAAAGATAAAATAAATCGGCATAGACACAGTCCGGAACCTGATTTAACACGTTCGCCGCATACTACGAAAAATCTAAGATAATGGTCCATAGAGTGTTCTGTATATGTACTTTTCAACAGCTTATAAAGCATAACACGATGCTGGCACATAATTTCATATGTACTATCCACATGATGAACAGAGTTCTCTAATGCTGGTTGCATATCTAACGGGCGGTTTAACAACATTAATATTTGCATGTTTGCGATTACCCTGCCACCTGGTGGTCGATCCACCGGTCAGTAGTCAATATATATAAGTGGTATACAGTGAAAATTTGCCAGCTCCATTTTTCTTGCGGCAACTAAGGCGATAACAGTGAAACAACTTCGATTTATGGTTTGTTCGTACTGCCAGCTCCATCGTAGCCCACTTTGTGTCTGCCTGAAAACATCAACAAGATTCTGGCACTTCTGGAGAGGGGGCAGTTCATTTAGTGAAAGCCTGGTTCCGACCGTTCGACAGTTTCAAGCGGCCGGAGGATTCAACAGAAGCTCAATCGGAAGACGGGAGGCAAAGTGGCCACTTCTTTCCGAGCGTTGGGCCAGGAGGTCAGTGTGACCGATGCAAATAACCAAGAAATATTTGGCCAAAATGGAAATCCACATGCGGAAGCGTCAGTCCAAGTCAGCCGTGTCGGAGAACCAAACGTAAATCCAGAAACAACGACTGAAGATTCTGGTCAGATCTTCCCGGTCAGCAAGATCTTCCCGGTGAAGCGGAACGTACGGAAGCATGCCAACCCTCCCAACGTGCCCCAGCTCCGCCCAATCGAGAAGTTCTAGGCCAATTTGAAGAGGAAAGTATACACTAATGTTTTAACGTAGGACTACGTTTATCTTTTCTATACCGGGCGGTATTCCAAAATTTTAAAAAATGAGAGCGTTACGCAAAAGTGAAAAGTTTTTGAACGCTTATACCTCTCGTTCGAATAAACGGAATGACTTCATTAGTACGCCATTTGATCAGAAAAAGTCACAAATTTTTCGCATTGAAATTTGGAAGAAGTTCCATTAGTATAAGTAGTTCCATTTTTCAATTCATAATGACCTACTTTTGCTGTCATACAAATTGGCATATCAACAGGTAGACAAATTTGTTTTCCCTAACACGGTCGTAGGAAACGGGTAGCAAATGTCTTCTTCTTCTTCTTCAACATAACTTTGCTTTGTTGCCGGTGTCTGATTTATCAATTGTGGCCCGTCCCCTATTATTAAATTTGCATCGTTCTGCATTTTCGTGACTCCCTTCTTTCTTGGCTATGCTATCAACGCTAGTATATAGCCGCGGGCGAACGAAACTGGTTCTTCCACAGTCCATCTGGCTGTGATATGAGAGACAAAGCAATGCCGGATATTTAACGGATGAATTATTTTCTAACGCGTTATATTATCACCGTCCTTTCCAGGACGACCAATTGACTTTAACCGTAAAGAGTATTTGTTTGAGTACAATTTTCATATTGAACCTACGCCACCATTGAATAGTATAACCCAGAAAGAAAGGCGTCATGAAAATAACATATGAAGCAAAATGCATATAAAAGTGGAACAGGTTAAAGTAAAATGATAATTCAGCGCCAACATTAGACAAGGGCGAATCTACTTGTGTAAACAATGGCTTTCGTAGTTATTTTCTTGCATCGTAGCAATCGACATGTTTTGGTTGAGTGTCATGGAAAGCGGGTTGAGGAAATTAACGTTTGAAGCACATCGTTAATTGGGCTATTTCATGCACAGCATCGCTCTCCGCTCTTACAAAGCTGAAAAAAAGCTGCTTTTAATAAGTCCCTACTATTGGGAACTTTATTCCATTGCATTGAAATATTCTGAGTCTTATGCTCGTGTCTGAAGGTATGTTCCGTTAGACCAGAAGTAAGCAGAGGGATTAACGTCTAAATATTGGCAGTTCAAATTATAGAGCACATACAGCATCATCAAATGTCCCAGGTGCTGAATAAACTGCTTAAAACTCGTCCCGTACCCTAATTTATTTTTCATAAGTTTGGTTACAAGATGTCTTATGTAGGATCTTTAGATTGGCAATGTGCATTTCTTATTTCATTTGCTCTCACGAAAATGTTAGACAAAGCGACTGTGACTGGATGCTTCGCTTAAAAACTCCGTTAAAGGGAATCGAATAACGCTAACGCACACTTCGATTGCCTGGGCATAATCGTTTGAGTTTGAGTGAACGGGCGATGACATGATCTTTGCCAGAATCGTGTTTTAGGAAAGGTTAGCAATATTTTTACTTGAAGTGTGAAGTACAGTTTTATGACTGTGGGAAATGCTAAGAGTTCTTGTTGCAGGAAAATGCTGAGAATGTTTTATTTCATGTCCTTATACTTTTCATGCTGATGTTGATCTGGAAAATGCTTCTATGATGCTGTTGGTGTAAAGGTGCAAACGTGGGAAGATTCTATGTTGTAGGAAAATTGATCATGATGCTGTTATGTGCATCTCGTATACTACACTACGCCTCATGGGCTGCTCGCTATAAGAGCCTGGTCCGCTGCATCTTCATGTTCTTCTCCAGGTTGGACTTGATCATCTTGATCGGACGGTTCTACCACGGGTTTCTCGACATGGTTCTCTTTGATGCGCTTTTCCATAACCTAATGATGTCCGTACTTTTTTAGAGCCACGGAAAAGGAACATCGCTTGAATAGTTTTAACGGATGTCTTTAAACGTGTGATGAGAATAACGGTTATGTTGGGAATAAAACAAACCAATGAAAATTACTTTGGTTATTCAAACTTGTTGAGGGCCTGTTCATAAACCACGAAAACACATATTTGAAAATCTCAGACCCCCCTCCCCTCCTTCTCGTAGACTTTTCTCTATGCAATTTTTCTAAATTTTGTATGGAGCGTAGACTTTGGTCAAACTTGCTGATGAAGTAAAAGAACCATTTGAATGATCTTTAGAAATCATTTTCTGCAATCTGGCAGTTGCTGGAGCATTTTCAATGTTTTCATGTATGCCTCCAGTGTATCCTTTTAGATCTCCGTATTTCCTTATTATAGCTGGTTGAGGGATTCTTTGTATTATTCCCACTGTTGTGGCCCCATTTAAAGAGCTTCCGGGTTTTCTTGTTGTTCCACCATGGTACTTTCCTATTTGTAGAACGTTTCTGAGCAATACAACTTTCATTAAAAGCATGTAGAATTAAGCTTGAAAGTTGCTTGGCGCTTTCCTCAAGTTCATCGCAGGAGTTCAAGTCAACTGTTAAAAGGTCTTTTGCCCACTTCTAGCCATGAGTTGTATATATCCCATTTTGTTTTTCTGGCATCTCTTATAGTTTGTATGAATTAAGCATCATAATCAAATAATATGTTCATGCATCAGACAATGATATTTCGTGAGCTACATGATTTTTTAAAATTTTGTCAGAGATTCTCGGACTACACAATGTCAGATCAAGGACTTCTTGCCAAATTGCATTAATAAAGGTAGGAGCATTTCCTCTGTTACATAAGTCTATTTCATTTTTTGAGATATAATCTCTGATTGTTTGTGTTGATCGCAGCAAGCCGTGTTTGGAATCTGGCGTGTTTTGATTTTGCTGCGTCATTTTCCCGAAAAAATAAAATCAAAAATATATTCGTAATTCAACTTAATCGAAAGGTGAAATTATAAAATCTCCACGTGTTTTGTGTAAGATGTAGTGAATATAATCGATCCCTTCCAAAAATTTGTGATCGAGTTTTCCCCCGTTTTTTTGTTTTTTGTGCATCGCCTCCGCAGTTAATATCAGCTTAGTTGTGCACTTGTTATTTCTATTAGTATTGTGCCACGCGAAAATAAATGGTTAAATTAGAGTATGTTTCCGCATTGCGCTTTCCGAGTGACTTGATGATTATAAGCAGTTTAGAAGTGTGCGCGAAGTACTACCTAATTGCATTCGGGCTGTTCCATTCAAAAAGCATAATGTGAAAATACTTGCCGAATAGCGGAATTCTACTTCTGTACAGACATAAATCCATCCTTTAGCATCACAGGGAAGCCGTTCAAAAGAAGACTGAATATCAGCAACAATATCCGGTGAGATCTATCTGAATTTTAACGATACTGCTAAATACGTGCCATAGTCAAAACAAGGTCAATTAATCAACAAACAACTAAATTGATCAACAAACAACGTGATTTAAAGGATGGCAGCGATATGATTGATAGTTCAACCTAAAATGTGTAAATGAAATAGTACAAACTGCTTTTGAACTAGTTCAAGTCGATTATTATTAACATTAAGTTATCACAAACTCTTCTACATCAGTAACAGTAGTTGTCAGTTTCATGTTGAAAAATGTCGAGATCGGTTGCATTACTTATTTCCATCAAAATGTTCATATCGTCTGCATTTATAGAAACATGACAGCATTTCAAAATGTGCTCCGCATCGTTGACAAATTAAATGAACTTCGACGGCACCCATTAATGGGTAGATGGTTTTTCTCGTGTCAAGAAGGGGCGTCGCATATCCTCACGTTTTACCTGTATACTAACTTTCAAACTCGGAGTTCAATAGAAAATTGTTGAAAATAACAATACATGCGATGAAGATGAGAGAAACATGAAGAACAAGGCATAAGGCTGTATATACCTACGGTCGATGTTCAACTCAATTGCAGGTTTGGTATGATTCGGGCCTGACATTTCTACCAAAGAACACCTTTACTTTGTTCATCTGTACTTATCCCAATCTTATAAAATAGCCGCAACCCCGTTTAAAGTTCACCAGTATTCCACGAAACACATCTTGCTTCACAACCGTATCGAACTAACTAATTAAATCACGCCATGTATCTTCGTTCGCATTATCCCACCACCGGTCGGTTCAAATCGATCTACATGATACCCCGCTCGTTTCCGACCACCGTCGACGAATCGGATTCTTTTTCGTCCGATTCCTCGGTCAACTCATCGCTGCCACCGTCGCCTCCGTTGCCGCAAGCAGCCGCCACCGACAGTGAGGACAACTCGGATTCCACGGCATTCCACCGGGTTGGTGGCTCGGGTAATCTATCGTCCTGTGCCGGAGGTTCGAGCTCAGCATCACCCGGCGGCAAGTCTGGTCGACCTTGCCAGTACAATTTCCTCGTTAATTTGGGTAAGTTAGGCACCATGTTTCAACAAAGATTACCTTTCTAACGCCATCTCCCCCATACAGATCCCGCACTCAACAGCGGTCAACGGATAGCCATCCTGAAGAAGAAGATCCAGGAGCTGCGCAAAACGTACAACGCGATCAAAGCCGAACTGGCCAGTATCGATCGCCGGCGAAAGAAGCTCCGAAGACGCGAGCGAGAGAACAAAAAACAGGCCAAAATTTCCGGCGGCAATGGCAACAGCTAAGCGGCAACGGTTGCCCCATACCGGCTCCAGTCGGACCGATTGTAATTATAGAACTACAAAGCTATTTTAAAATTTATTTACACTCATTTAATTTATGCATCATTTTGTAGTCGGGACGAATTGCATACCATTATCGTGTGATGTAATTTTCCTTTGAATTTTGGCGACCACAAACAGGCACTGACACACATCAAATACAAATCCAAGTGAAACTTTAGAGTGATTAGATTGTAAAAAACAGCATTAAGTGTAAAAGTAATCTTTTGGAACCTCATCTTCGAAGGTGTCTGTTTGTTGGTACGTCTATGACAGGAGTAGGGTTGTTTGATGATAGCTTTCTAAATCTCAATCGCGATCGTGTGCTAGCGAATAAGTCCTGTTAAGGAATCCAGTTTTAGCTTTTTGAAACTTAATGAAAGTTTGCAATCTGTTACTGCTCGTAGTGAGGATTTTTCTCTTATCTAATAGTAATGCGTCTTATTATGTTCAAAAGTTTTTGTAGCAACTGAAAATGGAAAAATAATGTCTAACATGTCATGCAATTTTAGTATTTAGAATTCTCCTGTTAAGCTATTAGTTTAAACTCTTCAGAGACTGTTGTACAACTGCAATTGATAAAAAATGAATTTCAAAACTTGAAACAGCTGTTCTATTTATAATCGTCAACAGAATAAGGAAAGAGAGCAAACAGTAGAAAGTAACTGATAAGAATGTTTACTTCTTAATTGTGTAAACACATACGCTAAGCAGGACAGTACAAACGGCCAAGCAACGGCTGAATTGAACTACCAGAAATGTAAAAATAAAGAATAAATGAAACCTCCGATGATGCTAGCAACTCTGACTAGCGTATAGCGATAGCACTTTCCCAAAAGGTGATGCCGAACGGGACTCATACGTACATATGTTGAGCTAGAATTCCGTTTTAATCTAGACTGTAAGCTGACACAAGTTCAACTTCTCTTTCAACGCAGTCTACACAAATTACTAACACACACACTGTAGGATGTGAGTTGTGCAGATCAGTCAAATTGCAATTCACAGTTACAAACATACACACCGAGATGGCTATTGAATTACAAATAAAAAATATATTGGCAAAAATTAACTCTCCGCTTCGCTTTCTTATCTCTTATTTTTTTTCTAGGACATCCGAAAGCTCGACCAGTCGTTGGGTTCTTTTTTACGAAACGGCAGTTTTGCTCTTCTGATGACGATTCGATTCCCGACCAATCTCAACCGTATGTACCTATCCATATCTACCCACTGTTTAGTAAACACTCCTGAGAATCAGCATATTTCACAGAAGAAAGCGAAAAAGGAGATAACAGCAGTACATAAGCTATGAACAGTGAAATGCTAGTCACATTGCGACTGCAGCACTCTATATCAATAAATAACAGCATAATCAGCAAAAGTGAAGACGGCGAGCGACGTTCAGGATCTAAGGTACAAAGTTTAGTCTCTTGCTCTATTCTTTATTGTCCGAAACTGTGCGGTTTATATTTATGCTTCGAATAACTGCATACAAATAACAAAATTTTAATTTGTAAGGAATTCGAGGAATCGCTCGCCATTTTTAAGTTTCTTATAAGTTCTTTTAGAGTTGATTTCTTCACCTTAAGCTTATATTTTAAACTATATTTACCCCTGTTGTTGAAAATTGTTTCAGGCTGAAACAATGGGGCAAAAAATCAACCTTGAATTTGGTATTAGAAACTGCTGAAGGGCAGAAAGCCCTGGTCAAGGATGAAGGATTTGACGATGATTCGTCAAGTGTCGATATAATCAGTCTTTTGATTAATACTAATAATTTTAGCTGAGATATTTCTATAAAGTTAAGTTGTCATTCCTTGTCGAACGTTCGAGTGTGATAGTTCTCTTTATCTCTTAGCTCCGCAATCGAGTAAGTTTCGGTTTTTGGCTTTTTCCCCACGATCGTGGTTTTTTTGCTGTATTTATGCTGGTGCAACAGCTGGTCAAAAAGTTCCACAGTGCGACGTTCGGACGAAGGAAGTGGCCTTTACAGGCGAGCCTAGTAAAGGACCATCCAACGACCCGTAATCGACACCGAAAGTGGGAAGAATATTGTTCTCCCCTACGGCGGCTATCACCATCATCATCATCACATCTCATCATCACCGCACCATTCCATCGCGTCGGTCGGAGGCTTTGTTCCCTACGTAGGCTTTACAATAGCCTGTGTACAGACCGGCAAGTAGCAGCCGCACCATACCAAATTGCCAAACAATAGGTAAACATTTCGTTTTATTTCCACTTTGCTCCACTACTGACTGACGATAGAGGATAATCCCCCTAGCAGGCAGAAGTACCTTTCCGGTAAACATTATTTAATTTTTTTTTTTATTTTTTTTTTTTTTTGTATTTATATTTATTATTTATTTTTTGGTTTGAAATTTTTCTGGCGGATTAATCCTCCCGGATAACACAAAAACTTTCTCATTATATATTAGTATTACATATATAGGTATATATATAAATATTCCTTTTTTTTTTTTTTGATTTATAGGGAATCATTTTTTCAAATTATTGATCAATCCACCTATAAGTGGATGTCATTTTCTAAATTTTGGATTTATTTTTCTCTGTGATAGGAGTTGTGTATGTGGATTTTTTTTGAGCATGTTTTAGGTTAATATAATCGCATCAATAAAATAAATCCATATTGTGTCCTACATTTTTATATTATTTGTATATATTTTTTTTGAATTTATTTATATTACATTGAATTTATTCCTTAAATTGAATTGAGCACAATTATTTAATTATCCTTGTGGGCGTTCTAAGTCCCCACGATGGATAAAAATAATCCGAGCCGGGGCTCGGAGGAGTTTGATTGTTCGGATGATGATATTCCTCCCATTCTGTTACCTTTTCCCCATTTACCATTAATGGAGACAGAAAAGGGTTCGGAGCCAACACCAACTGAAGCACCTTCAGGTTCATCCTCCTCGAGCTTCCCCGCCGGAAAGCTTATCCAGCCGGATCTAAAGGTCCTTTTCTGGTTTTTTTCGGCCCAAAAGTAAACCTTTGAACAAATTTCAAATTGAAAAAGATCTGGCAAAGTCGTTTCGGAGCATTCAAGATATAACCTCTCCCAGTCGCGGTAAGCTTCGCATCACTCTGAGTGATCGTGAAGAAGCAAACAGGATTGTTGCCTCAGAGCTGTTTTCTTTAGAATACCACGTGTATCTTCCCTCGCACGTAGTAGAAATAGCCGGAGTGGTCACCGAACCGTTTTTGACGTGCGCTGATATCAAGTCCCATGGAACTGGTGGGTTCAAAAATCGTGCCGTTCCATCAGTTCAGGTCCTTGATGTCAGGCAAATGAACCAGGTGTCATCCGACGGCACAAAAAAGCCCTCAAACTCTTTTCGTGTGATCTTCTCTGGAGCTGCCCTGCCGAATTTCCTCGTGTTGGGAAGCTTCGTTTACCTGTTCGCCTCTATGTACCGACGGTCATGCACTGTGACAAGTGCCAGCAGTTGGGTCATACTGCACCTTACTGCTGTAACAAAGCACGATGCGGCAAATGCGGTGAGCAACATGTGGAGGGTCCCTGCAGTACGGACCCCAAGTGTATATGCTGTGGGGAAGCTCCACATGATCTCGCTGTATGCCCGAAGTATATAGAGCGGGAGAAACACCAAATTCGTTCGCTGCAGCAGCGGTCGAAGCGGTCTTATGCAGACATTCTTAAAAGATCCCACCGGCCGCTGTTCCACCAGCCCAACCAGACAACAATATGTTTTCTTCCCTGCCCATAGGTGATCAGGGCTCAGACTTTGAGGATGCTGAGGAGTACTCTGTTGTTCAGACGGGAGCGAAGAGAAAGCGCGCTACAGCAAGACGTCAACGGCACCGTCAGCAAGCATCTCAAAACGCTGCTGACTGTAGAACAGAGCTTCCCACCCTCCTCTGAACAATTTAAGAAGTGGTGGCAATACCAAAAAGTTTCTCCTCCAGGTTTTAAAACCACTGGCTGGTGACTTTCCGCCACTTCCGGGAACATCTAAAACCCCAGTTGTTCCAGTTTTTTGCCCAGAACGCCAACTACCGAGGCATCCGGAATCTCGACCGTGATCAAGTCGAAGACTCGAAAAAATGTCTCTTTCTGGGATTGTGGAATTCATCTTCACACCATTTTCGAGGTCTCACTGAGCAACGAGGAACCTCATCAACATGATCCTTACATTTTGTAAAACCTCTTCTAAAGAAACTGTCTTCCAAAATGGCCTCTTCTTGATTCAATCATATCTTTCGATGGATAATTTATCCAAAGAAGTCGGGGATATGATCGAAGTACTACAATGGAACAGTAGAAGTATTCTAAAAAATTTGGACGCTTTT
>JASCZW010006825.1:0-81466 GCA_034211315.2 Aedes japonicus | reverse complement strand
CCTTAAAGCACTATTCACAGCGTTTTGAAATCTTTCCATAAAGATTGTACTCGAAAAAAACATGCAAAAGACAGAAATGATCACCAAAAATTCATTTTAAGGCGGATATTTTTGAAACTCTCAGAAAACTATTGAACACATACTAGCTATGTTTCTGTAAAGTTGGTTTAATCAACCTCTGTATGCCCGCACCTTGGACTTGGACGCTACCCTTCAAATCCTGCGCAACACTTACGCCATCTTTCTCACACACTTTCTTCCATTCTCTCTTCAAATCATTCATTGTCATTTTTGAAGACCTTCCTGCTTGTCCTTCATAGTCGTCCAAAATTTTTCTATCGTACGAAGTTCTTGTGAGTTTGGCGGATGTGCCTCCTTCGACACAAAAACATCATCGTTGGCTTCGTACCGCGCCATCACCGGTGCCTGATCCAGTCAGAACAGAATGTCTCCTTCGTGGAATTAGAGAAAGGGCAGCTGGCGCTTTTGGGGGCATTCTTCTTTATATATTTGGCCATTAATGGTTTTCATCCGGAACTTCTCCGGAACATCCATGTGGGACTTGCCACCGAAGAACTTCAGGCCGCGGATCTGCTTGGCGTCAGCTTCAATTTACGTCAACCACTCGCGGTACCGTTCTTGGAGTGGTATTTTGGGGACTTATTACGTTTATCGATTAGGTTAGGAGCCATCCTTACCTCGAAGACTTGAAGCCCGGCCCCTCAAGCAGCATAAAATGGACATAATAAGTTACAACAACTTGATTGTGATGAATTTCTCATCTCCATGCGAAGCGCTAGGAGTGAACAGTAATTTTATTGCTAGAATGAATAGACACGAAGAGAAGTGTATTGATAGTTCCGTATAGGGTAACGACAGGCTTTGAAATTGAAAGATATAAGTTTGAAAACGAGCGGAGGGCATTTGAACGGTAGTATACGATCAGGCACATAACACCTTTTCATATTACCCCATGCAGGATAGGCAAGTGGGAAATCCCTTGACTGACTAAAGGTTATGCAACCGATCGGGCTCTTATACTACCTATTGCTTTTTCTAGTTCTAACGATTTGTCCCTCTCCCAATACTGCCTAACACGGGTGATAAATTATCTCCCGCTGTTGGGTTTATTTTTAGCATGCACCGCCTATTTCACACATTTGCTCTTCTCGTCATACTATAACTTATAGATCTCGGAGAGAATGACGGTGAGTGGTGCAAATACTGATCCCCCCAGCAGTGATTGTGCCTTATTTCAGTCACAAAGCAGTCACTTTAACCAGTTTGATTAGACAGATTATGATGAAATTTTGCGAATGTAAACATTACAGTCTTAAATTGTTTCAGCCATGCAAAAAAAAAGTAATATACAAAAGAAAGTGTTACATTTTTTCGAGTACAATCAGACCGAACTTAGGAAAGTAGATGAGATTTTTGTTTCATGAAGCCAAAAAAGGCAAAGCATGCGAAAAGATTTCCCCCATAAAGGGTGATACGGTCAAAATTTGGTCAAGGGAAAACGCGTGTAAATCGGTGAAATCGTTTATTTCAAAAATCAAATTAAATTTCTTTTTCAAGTTCAATTAGTATAAAATTCAGGAAAAAATATTCAGTTAGGCTTCCGCTTTTCCAAATCCGAATTGCCGGGCGCTTACGCTTGACCCCTGCGCTCAGATTTTGTACAGCCACCTTGTCCACCTTCTTCGCCGCAGAAAGCCAGTTTGCCTTGAACTGCTGCTCGTCCTTAGCAGTTTTTTGGTCTTCTTTAGGTTCCGCTTGACAATAGCCCAGTATTTTCTCAATTGAGCGGAGCTCTGGCGTGTTGGGAGGGTTCTTGTCGCCAGGAACCACCTGCACGTTGTTGGCGGCGTACCACTCCATGGCCTTTTTACCGTAATGGCAAGATGCCAAATCCGGCCAAAACAGTACGGAACAACCGTGTTTCTTCAGGAAGGGCAGCAGACGTTTATTCAAACACTCTTTCACGTAAATTTCTTGGTTGACAGTCCCGGAAGCTATGAAAATGCTGCTTTTCAAGCCACAGGTACAGAGGGCTTGCCAAACCAGATATTTCTTTGCGAACTTTGACAGTTTCGTGTGCTTGAAAGTATCTGCTACCTTTCCCCTTCCTTTTGCCGTATAAAACTCCTGTCCCGGAAGCTGCTTGTAGTCGGCTTTGACGTAGGTTTCGTCGTCCATTACCACGCAGTCAAACTTCGTCAGCATCGTCGTGTACAGCCTCCGGGATCGCGCTTTGGCCGTCGTATTTTGTTTATCATCGCGATTTGGAGTCACCACCTTCTTGTAAGTCGATAGTCCGGCTCGTTTTTTGGCTCGATGCACGGTTGTAGACGATACACCCAGCTTATTTGCGGCATCTCGGAGAGATAGGTTAGGGTTTCGCTTGAAACTACCGGCAACTCTCTTTGTCGTCTCATCGGCTTCCGGTTTTCGATTTCCCCCCGATCCAGACTTCCTGGTTGTCGACAAACGTTCCCCAAACACTTTAATTACATTTGTAACGGTTGATTTGGCAACTTTTAGCGATTTTGCCAACTTTGCGTGCGAGTAGCTCGGATTTTCGCCATGCGCGAGCAAAATTTTGATACGCTGCTCTTCTTGCTTGGACGGCATTTTGACAACTGAAGAGTGAATTCCAAAATCAAAATAGGAGCAACATTCTACACAAACACACCTTCAAAATGAGGGGTGTTCAGGTTTCTTAAATGCAAAATTGAAAGAAATACGTCAAGTTGATATTGACCAAATTTTGACCGTATCGCCCTTTAAGCAGTTCTTCCTAATATCAATATTCTTCAACATGTGAAAGGTTAAATTCTTTGCCAACATGTAAAAGGTTAAATTTATTTATTCTATAAATCTGTGAGACATGAATACGAAGATCTTTTTGTATGAGTGGTAGCTGGGTACAAGCGACTCGTGAGGTAGTAAGTGCTCTCAAGGACATGGAGCAACATTGGTAATTATTACCCATTGTATCTATATTTAAAAAAATTAATATGTTTGCGTCGCTAATCGGTTGAATCGATTGTGTCGATACTTTGTTCCGCAATATTTTGTTATCAGACGTAGCGTTTTGTCTATTATTTCGGTTGCATATTGTGCGTTGCGCGAGTGATGGAGTGAGCATGAAAAGTCGTGGTTCGCCGGGTAAGATGAGGAGGGTGGTTGGTTAGATACATAATTAATTGTGATCCAAATTATTCAATCGCCATTCTAGTCGAGCCACTCTATCTTGGAACAAATAAACCTCTGTCCTATTTTGTAAGTGACTCCAGCGGCATCCGTACCGTTGGTGTAGATCAGTTCAAAATGGCTCTCAAGCATGAGATCAATTACCTTGTTTCCCTAATGAAATACCACCATCACACTCTATGAGTGGCCTCAATTGCATCCTTACTGTTGGTTTAAATCAGTTGAAATCGGAAATCAGTGCTAAATTTTAAATATTTCACTTGACAGCTTATCGTCAACCAAAACAAACCCTGCTGCCACCCAATCCTGTTATCAAAAATCCCAGTGGTTTCTCGTAGAAGTGCAGTGAACTCCACGGCTTCCAATATAGCGAGTATCACGTCAAAATGTTCCTACCCTTTCCTTGCTTGACCAGCATTCTGGCGGGGCTGGTGCCGGTATTACCTTAGTTTTGGATCACCAGTTTCTACACATTGTAGATGTACACTGTGTCCAAGATATTCTCATACAAAATAAAACTTACTTTATTTCAAATCGATCATCCAGATTTTGTTGATAACTTCACCCATTATATTGCAATATAATATTGATCAACTACAGCATATGATTTGGAATAATACCGCCTTTAACCTTCTTGGCCAGCTCCAGACGTTTTTCGAAACCGTCACAGGCGGTAAGTACGACTTCCATCGGCCTTCGTCCCAAATCCGTTTGATTACGGTTTTGAATTGGTTCATATTAGACGCCCTGTGGTCATTTGCCTTCGCCAGCATATATGACCATACGAAATAATCCAAGGGATTCAGATCTGGTGAACTGGGAGGCCATTCATTCTTATCCAAAAAGTTGGTCAAATTGACTTGGCACCAGCCCGGAGCGAGATTTGCGGCATGCGATGGCGCTCCGTCCTGATGAAAACACATAGTGATCATCTCCAAACACCTCTTGTACATATGGCTTGACAACTTTCTCCAAAACTTCTGTTTTATAATAAACAGCATTCACATTAACGCCTTTTTCGATGAAAACCAGTGGTAATTTGCCTCGCTTGCAAATTCCTCCGCAAACCATCACTGACGCAGCCCTTTGGAACCGTGGAATATTTCTATCACTCGCTGGAACAGCTCTCGAGAGAGCCCACAATCTGTCGTTCTGGATATTGTGGGATTGTTGCAAGACGAATAACTTTTCGTCGGAAAAGATAAATTCTTCCCCACCGTGCCGCGACAAAAGCAGACTTGCTCTTTCGAGTCGTGTCTGCTTGGAAGGTTCCGAGACTCCGTGAACCTTACGTTTCTTGAAAGCTTGGAATCCGAGGTCATTTTCTAGTATATTGTGCATTGACGATCTCGAAACCTTCAGATCTGCGGCCATTTTACCGAGCTTTTCGTCTAATCCGTTCCCTGACCACTTTAACAACTCGTGCAGTCAATCTCTTCCGGTCATCCAACGAGCAGGTGTCACGGTACCTTCAGATGGTTCGGTACACAAAATCCGGCTTTACTCCGAGGTTTTTCAAATTTCTGAAAATAGCGCCCGTCCACCTTTCAAAAACTTTTTTTTATCACCACAGCACGAAACTCCTTCATCCCTGGTAAAAGATAAACACCGAATGAAAACGACACTAATGCAAGTAAAAAGTGAATGAGAATATATTGGACACGGTGTATGTTAGTCCCAAGCATCATCTGTTGGTTCTCTGTGTAATAACAGCTGATCTGGCAACAACAGAGTAGCATCCTCGGGCGGTCAATCATGCTCATGCTCTATAAATCTTTGAGACATGAAAACAAAAAACTGTCATTCCTTCTCTCATTCATGCAGAATTTTGCAAATCTTTTATGTTTCAAAAATTCGCTGGCTGCGGCAGATGACGAAGTTTCCAGTCTTGTAGATGATTAATTTAAGTTTTCATATTTTAAATTATAAATTATGTTCTTTATAATTTAAAATTTCATCATTTGCTAGCAACTTTTTGTTTTTTGACTTGAACAATGCTTTTTTATGGAAAAATTATCTCCTTCCAATTATTAGCAGTATTTTATCTAATTTATAATTTCACTAAATATGAATTTAACTTGATATCTACAAGACATGAAACAACCAAACTAAGAGATTTATTATTGAGCGGGTAATTTCGAATTTCAAAATTTGCAATTTGCCTATATGTTTTTTTTTAAAGATTGACCTTCCATTACTGAACAGAACAAGTGTAGTTGCATAGAGAACCACATAGACGGAGCTTGGGGGTAGCTTTACATCTTAAATGTACAAGTTCACTAGTTCAGTCTATGTATAGATCAGTACCGGCGCCGGCCGATTGGGAGAAAAGTGATTAGTTTAACAATCAATGGTTAGAGACCGTGTTTACCTCTGCGTCTCAACAATTTTCAAGCGAACGATAGTTTGTGTTAGTGAGGCAGGTCATTTATAAATCATGGATTCACTGTCGTAAGTGATGCGATCAATGAAAGCGTAGTCAACCGCATTTTATTTGTGATGATAGAAAGAGTGACAAATGACAAGGAAAGGAACGGGCCAGGGATTGAAGTCCTGACCACCTACTCAGTAAGCAGAACGGGTAACCACTGAGCTACCCAGCCACCTCGATTGAGCTTAATTTCTCGTAATTTTTGGGACAAAAAATTATTGACGTGTTATAAGCAATTTTCTCTTCGTCCAATGCGCAGCAGTTCTTTAAATTTCAAAACTTAGAATCAGCTATCTTTTAAATTACAACGCTCTGATGCTAAACAAATAGAAATAAATAAATGAATGATCAGTCACTCAGTCAGCTTTACTGTATGAACCGGACTGTAGCAGGGTGGATGTTTTATTATAACCTATTTTATACCTACGGAATCATTAGTTATTACATTCATTTTGATTCAGCTGACTGAAATTGATTGAATCACAATCACTTCTCTAAATCATACCTTAAACGTAATTTACCATAATTTAAAAGTAATCAAACATGAGTTAAGTTATCTAATGCAACATATTTATTTATTTTACAGGTTTCTAATAGATCATAAAAACAGAATGTTTCATTTTAACCTTCTTTAGGTGTCGGGGTCAATATGACCCGGAATGGTTTTTAAAAATGCTATAACTTTCTAAAATTAGCATATAGACGTTTGAAATTTCTTGACTTTTCCTAAATCATAGGATGTTGCGTTTCTGCATCGAACCCAAGGTTTTATGACATTTCTGAAGGGCTGTAAAAAAAAAGTTACGAATAAGGTGTTTCGGGTCATATTGACCCGGATTTTAAATTCACATTGCGGAAAATTTATATGACCAAATTTTGAGTTTTTGGAGTCAAAATGCTTATTAAAGCCCAAATTTTTAGTTTCTGGTGAGTACTGCTCTTTTTAATTCAATTGGCCACAAGGAATCTGTGCCGGAAGAGGGAATGTTTTGCCACGATCCGTGAGGCGGCGACAACACAAAATTTCGATCGGAACATGCTTTTCGACGGCTCCAACTTCATGATTATCCAAGAATAATCTACTTCTAGCCTTGAAATGGACCAATGACCATATTGACCATTCCGGGACAATCAGGATGCCTCGGGGGAACCCTTCAGGATGAGACAAATGCGGATTTTCGCCGAAACATGCCTTGCGACGGCTCAAACTTCATGATTTTTTATAAGTAGTCTACATCTAGCCTAGTAATGGCCCAATATATATATTGGCCATTCCGGGACAATCCGGATGACCCGAAGGAACTGTTTAGGAGCGGACACATACGGATTTCTATCGAAACATGCCTTCCGACGACTCAAACTTCATGATTGTTCATAAATAGTCTACTTCTAGCCTTGAAATGTACCAATGACCATATTGACCATTCCAGGATGACCCGAAGGAATCGTTTAGGAGGGGACAAATACAGTTTTTAGCGGAAACATGCCTTTCGACGGCTAAAACTTCATGATTTTTTATAAGTATTGTACTTTTAGGCTAGAAATGGTCCAATATATATATTGGCCATTCCAGGACAATCCGGATGACCCGAAGGAACCATTTAGGAGGGGACAAATACGGATTTCTGTCGAAACATGCTTTTTGACGACTCATATTTCATGATTTTTCATGAATAGTCTACTTCTAGCCTTGAAATGAATCAGTGACCATATTGGCCATTCCGAAACAGTCCGGATGCCTTGTGGGAACCCTTCAGGAGTAGACAAATACAGATTCTCGCCAAAACATGCCTTTCGATGGCTCAAACTACATGATGTTTGTTAAATACTCTACTTTTAGCCTAGCAAAGGCTCAATATATATATTGGCCATTCTGAAACAACCTGGATGACCCGGAAGAACCGTTAAAATGGAGACAAAAACTGATTTTCACCGAAACATGCTTTTCGACGGCGCAAACTTCATGATTTTTCATGAGTAGTTTATTGAAATGGAACAATGACCGCATTGACTAGTGTGTAAAAAATGACAATTTTCACTACATTTGTTTGCAATTTTTTTTATGGGTGCAGCATGAAGTTGCAGCCAAGGCTTGAAGTTTTCACAGCATATTTACATTTTAACTACACAAATATTGCCACCATTGGCACAAATATTGCCACCAAAAATTGGCATCTGCAGCCTCAATTTACTCTAAATTTTTTAATACGATATTTTTGCAAATTTACTATTCTGTCTCCCATTTTCCATTTGCCAAATAACGTTTCAATTATGTTTCATTAACCGAAGATCGAAAAGATCAAAACAAAAGATGTTCCTTCCGATTTTTCTGAGGGTCGTAGGATCGATTTAACAAATCGATAATCGACATCAAAAGGATAGATCTCGTTAAGATCAATTCAAAATCGCCCAATCCTAGTTCATCTGTAAACAAAGGCAACTGAAGCGGCATCTACCTTTATTTGCTTTTGATTAAGTGACATAAAGTTTTATTCTGTCCCCTTTGATTTACGGTACTTGGTCACGGCATCTAGTGTGTTAAAGGATATAACTGGTAAGAAACATATTTTACAATTTGCTTCAAATCAATTTTTAATTTTTTTGACATTGTTGATGAAATGTTACTAGAATTTTCAAAACATTATGGGTACAAAAAATTCAATCTCCAGCAAAATCTCCTATATAACGGATTATTTTGTTCGTCTAACGACAGTTCCAAATGAACAAAAACATTGAAGATTTCAATATTGTTACCTTATAGCTTAAGTTTCAACTTTTAAAACCGTTCCTGTTTTGATAATTTTTAAAAGGTATGCTTGAAAACGGGCTTATTGTCTTGACTGTCGACAGCATAACTGCCGGACGTTTACAATTGGCAACCTGCACGGAAGTTTTGTTTCGTGAATTGCGAAAATCTAAATGGAACCTAATTTCCGCTTCTCCAACAATGTTTCTGGTGTAAATCTAATGTAGAATGAAATTTTTAACATTGTCTACCATGAACTACCATTTACTTTGTCGAAACTCACGATACATAACCTCCAAACAGGTTGCCAATAGGGATTTATTCTGAGAATAACTCCGGTTGGAGCCTACGTTCACACTACAGCTTATATTACGTGATATAGAGTGAGGGTTATTCCGAGAGTCGAAGTGACGTTTGTCACTTGGTGAAGGGAGAAAAGTCACCTGCAGTGACGTGACTCTCCATTTGATTTGCCCAGGAGAGTCACGTCACTGCAGGTGACTCTTCTCACTTCACCAAGTGACAAACGTCACTTCGACTCTCGGAATAACCCTCAGAGTATCTTGATATCAGCAACTATACATCTAGTTTTCACTGGAAATAATGTACATGGCATTTGATATCAAGATACTCTATATCACGTAATATAGGTTGTAGTGTGAACGTACTATTATTCATTACATTATGTACTTTACCATGAAGACGTGATAATTTTACATCCAGTTTACAAAGACCGCCAACCATAAAGATCCAGTGAATTTTGGTTTATGTGTAATGAATCAAATTCTCCGGGTGTTTACGCTTGAGCTCATTTTTCATAAACATTGGCACAGCGGATGTGATTTCGCATAAAAAAAAGTCCAAGGAGAGAGGTAGAAGACCATGGTTATGGCCATTGGTAAAACTTGTTTGTCTTGGTTGTTCATGCAATTATTGCTGTTTCTTCTGGCCTGAAAAATGGTTCTTCAATGATAACATAAACATATAAATATCAATATAGTTAATCCAGTGGTAAAACTTCAAGCATAATTTAGCCCAAGATGGACATAAGGAAGATGTAACAGCTGTAATAGAAACATCTGCGTGGGGGAGACTAGTTCATTTCTCAACCAACATTAGAATAGGGCCTCTCAATATTTGTAAACATACGCTTCTGACCTTTTTTCCTTGCAGAGCCTAGGCCACCACGCAAACCAATACCATTATCATGTAGGGGACGATGAAGCCGTATGGTTGCGTGTGTAGCCTACGGCTTAGAAGCAATTTCAATTATAGCTATAACATATTCCTTGTGTTCATCTTGGGCCAAATTATGCTTGAAGTTTTACCACTGGATTCACTTTGTTGATATTTATGTGTTCATTATGAATAAAGATAGCGCCATTATGTCCCTAATCACACTAACAACATTAGATAATGTTCCGTAGACTGACATTAATCAAGAAACAAATAAACTCAAATAATTGATGTTTATTTTTTATTTTTTATTATATGCATCTAAAATGAAGAAAAATACATCAAAATGGATTTCGGGTCTTCTGACGACGAGGAAATTTTGTCTGGTTCTGAGGAAAATTTCGTATCGGAATCGGAATCAGACGAAGATGTTGATGATGTTAATGACCCATCGTATACATCAAAAGACGGGATTCGCTGGGAGAAAGCTCCAATTCAAAACAAGAGTATGGGTAGAAAACGCGTGTATGAAATCATGAAAACAGAACCTGGAGTAACTCGTTATGCTACTTCACGTATCAAGGATGAGATGTCAGCATTTAAGCTCGGCATGCACGAAAATGTTATAGAGTCCTTGATTCAACACACAAATGAAAAAGGTGTGGAGAAAATGGGTCAAAGATGGAGACCAGTTGATGATACGGAATTCGATGCCTTTCTAGGACTCTTAGTTTTGTCAGCAGTGTTCAAATCCCACAAAGAATCGTTGGATACATTGTGGCATGAGACGTATGGACGTCCTATTTTCTGCGCTACTATGCCTGCACAACGGTTCAAGACCATATTTCGAATGCTGAGACCTGACGATAAGAGCGCTAGAACATTAGAGAAAGGATTTGCTGTGAAACAAATGTGGCAAATGTGGAATACTAGGCAGGCATTAGTTCTGAATCCGGGAGAAGGCATAACCGTCGACGAGCAACTCGTCCCATTCCGGGGTCGAGTTTTCTGCAGGCAATATATGCCGAATAAACCTGCAAAATATGGCATCAAGTTTTTTAACGCATGCTGCTCAGAAACCGCTTTTGTCCTCAAGTCGCAGATATACCTAGGTAAATCTGCCACAGGAGTACGTGAAGTCAACCAAGGACAAAGGGTTACTGAAGATCTGGTGTTGGGTGCAGAATACGATGGCAGATGTGTGACATTAGACAACTTCTTCTCGTCATTCAACTTAGGTATGTCACTTCTTCAGAACAATCTGACGATGGTGGGTACGCTAAAAAAAAAATAAGACATGTATACCACCAGCACTTCTTCAAACTAAGAACCGCGAAGTGCTGTCTTCATTATTTGCGTTCCATGAAAACATAACCTTGGTCTCGTATATCCCAAAGAAGGGAAAGAACGTAATATTGATTAGTACGAAGCATATGGACTCAAAAATTAGTAACGGACCAGCGAAAAAACCAGAGATAATACAATACTATAACTCTACTAAGGGTGCGGTGGACACTGTTGATCGACGGATTGCTTCATATTCTGTAAAGAGAGCCACATGGAACTGGATGACCGTGAATGTTTGTAACGTTATTGACTTGAGCATCAATAATTCTTTCGTACTGTATGATTTGATCAATGCTGAATGGTGCAACCAAACGCACAAGAAAAGGATTTTCATGGTAAATCTTGGTTCTCAATTGATTTCCGCAGAAATCCAACGCAGAAAACGACTGCCACAATCACCTGCCGCTGTTCAAGTTATTCGTAGTCTTCGGTTTGATGTTAGTCAAACTGCACCAACAACTTCGAGAGCTACGTCTGCAGACGGTAAACAAAAAAAGCAAGATGAGCCAACGAACAAGCGAGCTCGTTGCACGTTTTGCAGTAAATCAGACTCCAAGTATTCGACTAAGTGCGTGGAATGCAAAAAGTATATTTGCAAAACTCATTCCGAAATACGGTGCGTAAACTGCTCATCCAAGTAACATTTTTTCTGCTATTGTTTTTGTTTTATTGCCTAAAATGAAATGAGAATAAATTTTTATCAACTTGGAATAAACATTGATTTTTAATATTCAATAATGACTAAAGATATATTATTTGATATTAAACCGAAAATTCGTCCATTAAATGACTAGAAATAGATTGTATACGAATAATCATGAAGTTTGAGCCGTCGAAAGGCATGTTTCGACAGAAATCCGTATTTGTCCCCTCCTAAACGGTTCCTTCGGGTCATCCGGTTTGTCCTGGAATGGCCAATATATATATATATATATATATTGGGCCATTACTAGGCTAGATGTAGACTACTTATAAAAAATCATGAAGTTTGAGCCGTCGAAAGGCATGTTTCGGCGAAAATCCGCATTTGTCTCATCCTGAAGGGTTCCCCCGAGGCATCCGGATTGTCCCGGAATGGTCAATGTGGTCATTGGTCCATTTCAAGGCTAGAAGTAGACTATTCATGAATAATCATGAAGTTTGAGCCGTCGAAAAGCAGGCTCCGATGAAAATTTGTATCAGTCGCTGCCGCACGTATTGTGGCAAAACATGCCCTCTTCCGGCAAACATTCCTTGTGGCCAATCGGATTTAAACGTGTTTTACTCACCAGAAACTAAAAATTAGGACTCTAATAAGCATTTTGACTGCAAAGACTTTAAATTTGGTCTCATAAATTTTCTGCAATATGAATTTGAAATCCGGGTCAATATGACCCGAAACACCTTATTCGTCTCAAAATGTTAACACCCAAGGAAGGTTAAGCCATATCTCTGCTCTGATCATTCCAGCTGATTACATTCACTGAGTCAAATGAATCTCGCTCGGGGTATTGAAATCGCTTGCATTCAGTGGCAACGTGTTCATTAAGATATAATGTCTACATGAAATTTTGTTTCGAACGACTCTGTTTTTCCTCGTTTATTCTTCCTACAGTTTTCATTTTTCAAGGGTTCATGGTGAGAATCTTTCGATAAAAACATCACACACGTTCAAAAATTCGGTTAGAGAACGAGGACTACTATTTTATATCGGTAGTGCTCATGCAAGTGAACGAATATCAAAAAGCATAACAATAACAGAAGCAAACCAGAAGCAGAAAGCACTCAAAAGGACGAATTCACAGAAAAAGTTCTTCGAAAATACGGTCACGGAACTTGTATGACGTTCTCCTCCAAAAGCTGAACAGGTGTACTTTGATGGACGACGAGACGTACGTCAAATTTGATACAAGTACACACTCGGGGCAGCAATTTTTCAACGCTGAGCAGAGGAAAGATGTGCTCGATGATGTGCGATACATCCGAACCGAAAAAATGGGAAAAAGCCTGTATGGAAAGCAAAACATTCGTGAAGTTAAACCTTTGTAACGTATTGCAATTATCATTAAATTAAACCCGGAACCGCTCAATCTTTTCACACCTTGTCCAACACGCCCCCATATGTACCTGTCAATGTTCTGTACCTCCATCGGAAGGGTTGATTTGTATGCAGACATTATACACCTCTGCCCTGCGTCTGAAATGACCACTGTGGTTGTGGAATATGTTTTAACTTACTAGCTGTAACACATGTAATAATATTGCTTTAATGATACAACAAACCTGAATCCGTAACCTCTCCATTTGTTCACCATCGTCCTGGCACTGAGAAACACGTTAGGAAAGCATCGCAGAAGAAAGAGAAAAATTCTAAGCCAACCAACACATGTGACCTCCCAGATCCGGAAGACAGGCCAAAACAACACTCACGCCAGTCTGCAACAAATGGAGAACGGAACGGAATGCGAATATGGTGCCACTGATTGATATTAATTTAATCTTTCTCACTTCTTTGCTTTTCAACCGGCTATGCTCAGCTCACGGTACAATCTCCGGCTCCTCATCCTCAAAGCTCCATCCTCAACCATATGTGGCTTCTGCACAGAATGTTGAATTCTTTCCAGACCGGTTGAAATCCTCCTCCTGTCCTGTCAGCCAACTTCATCCTTTCTACAAAATCATCGTCTGCTTCCTTAATTATATTAAATACAGTGTAATTAATTCAGTCCGATGAGCATTCGTTTTCGGCCACGCGAACCAAACAACCGAGCAAGACAGAAACAGCATAATTATTACTTTAAATGTGTGTTTATTAATGAAGGATCATTAATTATCAATAAACAGGATTAATGCGGTGCCCGACAGCGACAAACCGGCGGACTTTTCTTCGAAAGTGCGCAACAACCGAGAATGAGGCTGGAAAATCTGCGTACAAAGTGTTTTTCCAAATTGAGCTATCATCGTTCCGCCCTCGCCCTCTAACCAACGACACCCTTTTCTGGTGGAAGGGCGAGTAAGAAGTGGAACAATCGAGTTTTAATCCTCATAATTATTCATCAATTTCAAAAACTGTCAGCTGTAATTAGCTCTCACTCCTCGAACATTAACCCTTCCGACCGACCATAAGCACCTCGTGCGGAGAGGTGAGGCGCAAGGAAAACAATAATTATTCACGGGCATTGTGTTGGTGGGAAATTGTTCAACATAGGTCACAGGGCTTGTATCAGTGTGACATACAATTTGTTTAAAATTATTATAATTTGAATAGGTGGTGCTCGAAATGTTGCGAAATTTTTCTGTTTTTATTGAATTTTAATTTTCAATATTTGTTTTTGATGGATATCATTTTTTATGCATGTGTGTGATGTGCTACATCATAATCCATCAAACTGTGGCCCAGTAGAACAAAGCCACCCGCGGTTTTTTTTTGTGAAACCCTGTCCTGTATACACCCAAAAGTTAAAATGATGGCAAAATATGCAATTGCAGCTTCGCGATCATATCTTGAGAAATCGTATGATTCAGAAAAACAATTTTGCTCCATCATGATCCAAAAGCGTTTTATGGTAAATAACAGTGCACACAGACTTCTCAAAACAAATTTATCGTCTGCTAAGTAGTCCTGACAGTCGAAACAACCGTTAAACTGTCAACAATCTCTTTCAATATGGGTGAGACGATACCAATGAGGTTCATACAGGTGGAGCAGAAATGGTTAAGTTGATTAGTGGAATGCTAAATACTGGCATTGTGTTCGGAGATGATACACAGCCTGAAACACGCGCGACGTAGATCTCCAAATCATAGATTGCTCACACATTTTTCGTTACTAATACCGACAAAAACTATGCTCTTCGCCACCTAAAGGGCGATACGGTCAAAATTTGGTCAATATCAACTTGATGTATTTCTTTCAATTTTGCATTTAAAAACCTGAACACCCCTCATTTTGAAGGTGTGTGTGTGTAGAATGTTGCTCCTATTTTGATTTTGGAATTCACTCTTCAGTTGTCAAAATGCCGTCCAAGCAAGAAGAGCAGCGTATCAAAATTTTGCTCGCGCATCGCGAAAATCCGAGCTACTCGCACGCAAAGTTGGCAAAATCGCTAAAAGTTGCCAAATCAACCGTTACAAATGTAATTAAAGTGTTTGGGGAACGTTTGTCGACAGCCAGGAAGTCTGGATCGGGGGAAATCGAAAACCGGAAGCCGCTGAGACGACAAAGAGAGTTGCCGGTAGTTTCAAGCGAAACCCTAACCTATCTCTCCGAGATGCCGCAAATAAGCTGGGTGTATCGTCTACAACCGTGCATCGAGCCAAAAACGAGCCGGACTATCGACTTACAAGAAGGTAGTGACTCCAAATCGCGATGATAAACAAAATACGACGGCCAAAGCGCGATCCCGGAGGCTGTACACGACGATGCTGACGAAGTTTGACTGCGTGGTAATGGACGACGAAACCTACGTCAAAGCCGACTACAAGCAGCTTCCGGGACAGGAGTTTTATACGGCAAAAGGAAGGGAAAGGTAGCAGATATTTTCAAGCACACGAAACTGTCAAAGTTCGCAAAGAAATATCTGGTTTGGCAAGCCATCTGTACCTGTGGCTTGAAAAGCAGCATTTTCATAGCTTCCGGGACTGTCAAACCAAGAAATTTACGTGAAAGAGTGTTTGAATAAACGTCTGCTGCCTTTCCTGAAGAAACACGGTTGTTCCGTACTGTTTTGGCCGGATTTGGCATCTTGCCATTACGGTAAAAAGGCCATGGAGTGGTACGCCGCCAACAACGTGCAGGTGGTTCCCAAGGACAAGAACCTCCCAACACGCCAGAGCTCCGCCCAATTGAGAAATACTGGGCTATTGTCAAGCGGAACCTAAAGAAGACCAAAAAACTGCTAAGGACGAGCAGCAGTTCGAGGCAAACTGGCTTTCTGCGGCGAAGAAGGTGGACAAGGTGGCTGTACAAAATCTGATGGCAGGGTCAAGCGTAAGGCCCGGCAATTCGGATTTGGAAAAGCGGAAGCCTAACTGAATATTTTTCCTGAATTTTATACTAATTGAACTTGAAAAAGAAATTTAATTTGATTTTTTAAATAAACGATTTCACCGATTTACACGCGTTTTCCTTGACCAAATTTTGACCGTATCACCCTTTACATACACCTCATTAAGACAAAACCAAAGAATGCCGCAACGCTATTGGCCACTTTGGTATTCCGCTGTCAAGTTTTCTATTTTAATTTTCACTGTCATCGCCGTATCCCATCTCCATCTCATGGACTATGCCCTCCACGGCCATCCATTTTAACTCAGTTTTGAATCGTTCTGACTCACTTTCGTCAAAAGTGAGTGTCATTCAAATTTGAGTAGATGTAGTTCGGATTGACAAGTCGACAAATCGAAAACATCCGTCTAATCTGAGTCAATGTTTTTAATTGTCGACTTGTCAATACCAGTTACATTTACTCAAATTTGAGTGACTCCAGTCATGGCGAAATTGAGTCAAGAACGACTCAAAACTGAGTTAAAAGGCTGGCACGTGTTCTTGATTACCCTGTGTTTAATGAAAAACGAAGCCATGTAAATGTGTGCCGAGCGACATTTGCTTCAATGCTGTAACTCTGAGTGCCTCGAAAATCGATGAAACTGTTGGGCTTTTATTCCTTTCACCTCAACTTATCAAAGCAGCTTAATTCGGAAACTCGGTTACGAATCGAAATCTTTTTTTAGGTAGAGCCAAACAACTTCGTTGTTTACGCATGCTTTAGTTTCCTATCGATCGAGAGAGATTTCACATGTCTGTTAGTATTCATTTTTTTCTGTGTGGCGTTTTTTGTCCGCAACTTACACTAGTGAAGTTGCACCTTTGCATAAGTTTTGTCGTATATCAGTATAACGTATGCATTTAAAAACTAGACAAAAATTGCCGATTTTTCATGCGTTTTCACGCGTACTGATGAAACTACCCATGCAGCATCAATTATAGTAGCCCATGAGTCAGCAGACAAAATTTGACAGCTCTATCAGTCGAACTCTAACCGTGATGGCAAAACCAGTGAAGCAACTCCGTTCAGAAGCGTGCGCGTTCAAAGAAAGGCACCCTGACGCGTCGAAAACGGACATCGTGCGGCACTTTGTGGACGCCGGATACTCCCGTTCCAGCATCTACAACATCTTCGCACTATAAGACAACAATCAGAGCATCTAAAAACCCAGTTCCAGACGGCCGAGGACCCTGAGCGACAAAAAGCTCCAAAGGATGCTGAAGATGAAGACCGAGGGCACATCGACTGCGTGCGTTTGCCGGGAGGTCGGTTCAACCGGCCAAACTGTGAAAAGTACCTGGCAAACATGAACATACATGTCAGGAAGCGGAAGTCACGTCCACTGGTTTCGGAGCTGCAGGCAATGACGCAGCGGCAGCGGCTGAATAAGATGGTCAACTCGATTTTTCCGGCGAATAGTTACCTGGCGGTGGCGATGGACGACGAGACCTATCTCACCCTGGATGGCAACGACTGGCAGGGCACTTCGTATTTTACTTCCCCCACGAAGGAAGTGAGCTCCGAGATGAAGTTCATTTCAAACACCAAGTTTTCCAAGAAGGTGCTGTGGCTGACAAACAGCGATAAAGGGACGTTAAAGCCGCTCATCTTTCGCTCCGGACCGGCCGTGAACGGGGATAGTTTATAGTACGAAATGCCTGCCGGAAGTTGCGTCGTTCATCAAGAAATACCATAAGGGCAAAGAAGTGGTGTTCTGCCGGATCTGGCGATCTCTCTGGAAGCGATCGTTGGAGGAGACGTAGCGGCTGAATATCTCATCGAGAATTTCTCGGCCAACCTGTAGCGACAACTTAGTAGTCGTAAAACTGAGGAGGAATTGATAAATAAAACGAAGAAAGAACTCAAAAACCTGTCTACATGCATGTTTTTGTCCGCCATGGCGAATGTTCCGGTTAACTGCCGGAAGGCCGCTTCGCAAAGGCGTAGGTTTTTGTGCAAGTAAGCTTAAATAAAACCTTCCATGGGAAAATTACCAAAAGCAATTATATGTCTTAGATTTTTTTTATCGCCATCCGAATTTTTTATTTTATTTTTTAATGCAAACGTTACAACCCGTACTCTGTGAGTACCTCTCATAAATCTTCCGTTCGCAGATTTTAGTCATTTGGCTCTGTTTCAGTAACCGGTTCGGCTGTTTACTCACACGATATGAACAAAAACCTTTGCGTAGATGAATCCTTCCTGTAGGTGATTTTTTTGGAATTTTATTTGATAGCAATTTCACTATCCGAGTATTCTGAGTTTGCTCTAATTGTTCCTCAATACTCTAGATAGTTTTAGCACAGTGGCTTTAGGAACACGGAAATGTTCTCAACTGCATCTCGATAGATTTAGTTAAATTCAACGGTCTTCTTTTTTGTTAAGGGTCATGTTGGAGTTCAACGTGGGCATCCAAAACGTATTTTCTTCTCCAACTTTCATCTGTCACAGCCATTTTAAACCTTCATGAATTGTAACAAAACGAATACCACTGAAAGAGCTTCCAGAACAATCTGCTCTCAAAAAAAATGCAGTGCATCCAGAATTTAGTGTTTATTCATTGGGCTTTATTTTCTTCACATTATTAAACCAGAGAATATTGAATAGTAGTGCAAAAATATTGGAACGAGAGGGTGCATCAGGCATCATAGCAGTTGAAGCTGCAACTGGATCATTGCTTTACAAATGGAGTGGCTAGTTAATCCGAGGAGTGCAATCCTATCCCAGGTGTACGAAATTTCTTGTTTTGCTCTTTGCATTTTGTGCAAGCTTAATGGATAGAAAGAAGATTAATGAAAATTTTAAAGATTTACTGCAACAAGATGGTGCGCGATGCAAGTAGATGGATCAAGATTCAAAAAGTGGAACAAGATTTTTTAAAGCTCGATGTGCACAGTGTGGGATTTTTTGATAATATTGAATCAGCCTTCAAACTGCATCAAAACTGTGGGTTTGAATCGGTCCTCAAACTCGATAATTTCATGCACTTTGTATTATAATTAAATAAAACACCGACAATTGTGAGTGGCCCCAACAGCATCCTAGTTGCTGGTTTAAATAGGGCTCGACATCATCACTTATTTTTGGATTTTACTGAAATTAACTACCCATTTTTTTCCTCTGTTCGTGGACATAAACCACTGCGACCAGTAATTAGATCCATTGTAGTATATCCCGTAACCTTTGTTTAGAGCATGTCGATTTACTCCATCACTATTGAGAAATGATAAAGTATTCGGTGTTGTTACAGTTGTCATTGTTTGTTTTGTTGGCAATGAATCGAATTTTATTGAAAGTTTCGTTATTTAAACCCTTTGAGGAGTGAGAGCACCTTCAAAGGCGCGCCCCTTTATCAGTCAAAATCAGATTCAATTCAAAAAACAAACTATGACCTGATACTGACCATGCATCAGAACCCTAGTCATAACCAATTCAAACTATAGAACATCAAATAGACAATGAGAATTCACATAAACGAAGATCTAACCATGTTTTCACTTATTCTAAGCTCATCCTCGCACAATTTTGCAAAACGAGTATTATCACTTTTCATAAGACATAAAATGTAATAAGGACTATTATACGTTCCTTTGACTACAAAAACAAATATGTTCCCTAGTTTGAATTAATTAGCACTAGGGTTCGGTGGTAGATCTGATACCCCGTAACGCACCACGAAAAGGTGATCTACCTGCATTACGGGTTAACTACCCATACTAGTGAGTGGCCCCAACAGCATCCTTACTGTTGATATAAATGGATCCTAAAATTCAATATTTTAATGTATTTTTGTATTATACTGTATTATACCCGCACACTTGTGAGTGACCTCAAAAGCATCCTTATTTAAGTTTGAATTGGTCTTAAAACTCGAAATTTGCACGTATTCTTGTATTGTACTGAAATAAACCACCCACGGTTATGGGTAACCTAACAGCATCCTTACTGTTGGTTTAAATCGGTCCTGAAACTCGACATTTTCACGTATTTTTTAATTCTTTCTGAAATAAACCAACTCACACTTGTGAGTGGCTTCAACAGCATCCTTACTAATGATATAAATTGATGCCAACATTTGAATAACTTTAATGTGTATCTCTGTATAGAGAATAAACCGGTAACTACACTTAAATATCTGATTCACTGTCGATAATGTCAGTTGAATCCCAAGCATCATCTGATGGTTCTCAATGTAATAACAGCTGATCTGGCAAAACGAAGTAGCAACCTCTTATTTTTTAAATCCTTGTTTGTCGAGATTTTCGGAGCCCTGGGGTTAGTTTATCCCCCGTCGTAGTCACTCAAATATCTTTTGGGAATTTTCGTAACTTGTAACGGGGTAAGATTCGAACTCGTGACTTTGGCGTGTGAGAGGTATGGCGTAAGCTAATCCACTACGCCAGGTCACCCCTAGTTATACAGTTTTTGTTTTACAGATATCCATGGAGTACAAACAAAAAGAAAAATTCGTTTAAATCTCTCAATTTGTGGATAAAATGAAAAAAAAAATTATTCTCTTGATTGTTTCTGCTACCCTTTCTGCGGTTGAAAGTGTATGTATAATTTTTCTATCAAATTATTGTGTGTTTCCGGTTGCGACGGTTTTCCTATGGATCAGTAAAGGATTTTAGTGTCAAATTCAACACCTATTCTTATTAAGGCTTATTAATTTTGTATTTGACCTTCTTCATAGGAGATTCTGTCACAAGAAAAGTGCTAGATTTTCTTGCACTAAAAGAAAGCGATTCTTCACTTCTCTTTTTAAATAACCCCTTTTTCAAATACATGCCAGGCAATTTCTCAACCTTATGGCAAATAACACCTCTACACTTATGCTCAGCGAAGGCAACTGGTGCTGGTGTCTGTTTGTCTTAAATCTTGTGGAAAACCGCAGAGCTCATTATCCTTCACTACAATAATCCTGCGGTGATCAAAGTCGCAACCGTGATTAGTTTCTAATCATGAAGGCAAACCTAGTTCATATTTGTTGTTGACTTACTTAATTATTAACTCATTTATTGGCTCAACTCTTTCAAGCAGGTTCGATTGTTTGTTTTCGGTCCACTGAGTGCCCCCATTAAAGGACAGTCAATCATTTGGTTCGCCATCATTTTCTATACAGTGAACCTGACGCTTTGGAATGTTACACGACAGTCTCGTTCGATTCGATTTTCCATTTTTCTTCCCAAGTCATACATATTTATTGTCTTGGTGAGCCGAAGCGAGTGAATTTGTTCAACCCGAATGGAGGAATAGGTGCAGAAAAATCTACACGTATATTTATTGCCACCCAATAACATGAAAATAACACCCCCAATTCGTTGCCTTCCCTTGCCCAACCGATGTTATACCTTAAACCAATGAAACACCCTTTGTTCTACACACAGAAACACCATCATGCCGATGTTATACAAAGAAAATTCTGTGCGCATGTAAAACACACAGTCTTACAAAATCCCTCCCCAAACGATCCAACACCCTGTTGACATTCGTCTTTGCGTTGGGGATCGTTGCTTTTTCTCCGTTTCCCACCCCTCTGGTTGGCTAACAGCTGAATTACATTTTTCTTTGCTTTCTTCTCCCTGGTGCGCACACTGCCACTACGCCACATCTATGTAGACTCCAGGAGCCACCGAACGAAGATGGGTGGTGTGGAGCGGGATCTACCTCCCCCTACATCCAATGATTCTCGTACAGGCATCAGGGGCGCGTTCTATGATGTGATAAGAATGAAGCTCACGTGGAAGAAAGCTGAGAATTTCGCCCCCATTTTCTTCTCGTTTGGCGTGCGATATGCCGTCTGCATCTTCTTTGTTGAGTGGCAGAGACCACGCACGTGGTTCGGGAAGGAGAGGCGAAAAATATGTACGAGGCTCATCGTCGTTGTTCATGATGATGATGATTTGGGTGGAAAAGAATATAGAGACATTTTTCTATGCTTTTAGCTTTTCGGTAATGCCCTAAATGAAGCATGAGCAGCAGTGTTTGCACGGGATGTGGGTGTCGATGGGCTTCGTACTTCGCTAACAGGCGGTAGATAAATCCATTTTCATCGTCTTGCTTGTCTGTGTTCTTGCTTGGAACATTGGGATTGGGAGGGTACGTCGCTGGGTTGTTTGAAAAATGTTGCCATGAATCAGCGAAAATTTTACACCTGTTCCTGTCAGAGATGAACAGGGGCACGCTAAATCAGTCGGTTTGGTTTTATATTGCTCTTGATGCTGTGGAACATGTTTGGATTTACATAAAGTGAATCAATCGGAGCAGTGTTCTGTGATTATGAGTTCAAAAATATTGGATGGAACATTTTATTTTTGTGTTTAGTTTTTGATTAACTTGTTTGGAACAAACTGATGCAACCATTTTACATTACCAAAAACGCGTGAGTGTTTGATCATTACAAGTTCTTGAAGTGTAACCATACATCGCTCACAAATCTACACAAAACATAATATTACTATTCTTCAAAACGATATATTTTTGTAACTATGGCATTTGACCACCATAAATATTACACTAAAACAACTGCATCCACATTATTCTCATACGTTTTGACAATATGCAATATTACATAAATCGAGTGCTATGTTACAGTATACTATCATACTTACCTTAATAATCAGATAAAGCTCAAGATGGCCTCTGCTGTACACAGAAGTTGTCTCCATTCTATTAGGTCTATTTCACCAGCCTCGCCGGTTGCGAAGGGTCCGCAGGTCCCTTTCTACTTGATCGATCCACCTTGCTTTCTTCTTATGCCTATCGATTCGTTATCGATGATCATTTTAACTGAGCTGTCATTGACATTCTTACGACATACCCAGCCCACCGAAGTCGATCGATTTGAGTGTTGTGAGCTATGGGAAACTCTACAGGCAACTGATGCAATTCGGGATTCATTCTCCTTCTCCACGTCCCGTCTTCTATTTACGCTTCACCGTAGATTGTATGAAACACCTTCTGTTCAAACAGGAGCACGTTGGTCCTCCACGAGCAACGTCCATGTTTCGTGGTCGTTAGTGTTGAACAAAGTTCACCAAACTTTATAGTTCGGTGAACTTTATTCGATCACACCTCGATTTCATCACCGCATATCTAAGCTCGTAGTGCGAGGCAAAAATTGTCTTGTGAGCCTCCTACCCTCATGTATTTGGTGTTTAAAGCATTGATGACAAGCCCAATTCTACTGGCTTCAGTTTTAAGTCTGATGTACATTTATGCCATCATCTCAAAATTGTGTCCTACAATACCTCGTCGGTGAAGCTAAACAGTTGGACAGACTTCCTGAAGATCGTACAACTCGTGTTTATCCCCGCTCTTCAAATCACACCTTCCAATGTAATGTTAAATAGCACTTATAAGAGTTTACTCATAGTATGCGCATGAAACCTACATAATTCGTAAATCCTCAGCTGATCCTGAATTTTGCACTATTTTTGTTCGATAAATACCAAATATTTCTTAAAATCATGTTTCGGTATTAAAAATAACTAAGGGCCGATTTAAGTTTGTTTATATTTTGCAATTGCTCGCTTGCTAGTTGCTGGCATGTTCTAGAACGGATAATTTGAGCCGAACTGCAACACGTCAGACCGACCATATGGCTGAGTTCGTTGTAGTTCATAGCTGAGCATAGCGGATTAATTGCTGGCGGTGGCATGCAAATTAGGCATATTTTTGTTAAGAAAATCATCCGTCTAGCGTGCACTGATTAAACCTAATTAGCCTGGCACAATAACTGAAGTTCGTCCCCTTTGATAAACTTTGTATTACATTGCATTCGTTGGTACCGCCTTCTTTCGTGCAATAGCATTCGACGCCATTACATAAGACCTCATAGCAGAACATTTAGATTCAGTCCTACAGCAGTCGTGGAGCTGTGCAAAGTAAGATCCGCTGTGGGAACGTAGTTGGCGGCAGCAAGCTCCCTGGAGTGTGCACTGTGGAGCAGTAGTTGTCCAGAGAGACGTTGACGCAGTTTCTGTTTGTGACGATGTCTCGTTGCGAGAAAAATGCCGCTCGTGGCAACAACGAGACAAGAATCATCCCAGGTCACCTGCAGATGGCCACCCGCAACGATGAGAAGCTGAACCAAGAATACCAAGTATAAACCCCAAGTTCAATCGGAAACCATGCTGCTCCCCCGTCACCTAAATCCGTCCTTTTCAGGACGACCAAATTAGTTTGCCAACTAACGAGTTTGTTTGCATATTCTAAGTGTTATGTTTATTTGGTTGAATTTTTCTCTTGTGCTGTTTGATATTTCAACTACCGTATCCCGGATGAACATGGCATTGCTTTGAAAAGGCCGCGTCCCAGACGTATACGACATACCGCGTTTAACAACCAGCGAACGAAATTATAAACGGATAATTCGAGCCGAACTGCAACACGTATGACCGACCATGTGCACACATTTACAGTATACACCGTGTCCAATATATTCTCATACACTTTTTCCTTGCATTGGTGTCATGGCAACTACTCAACATGCTTCACGTTTGTGTTGGTGTAGTTTTGAACTATGTTTATATAAACGCTTTTAAGTTATGTCCGATTGCTTTCATTCGGTGTTTATCTTTTATCAGCGATGAAGGAGTTCCGTGCTGTGGTGATAAAAAAGGTTTTGAAAGGTGAGCGCCCGGGCGCTATTTTCAGAAATTACCGAACCATCCGAAGGTACCGTGACACCTGCTCGTTGGATGACTGGAAGAGATCCGGTCGTACTCGTACTGTGCGGACTGCACGAGTTGTTAAAGTGGTCAGGAATCGGATTAGACGAACATCACAGCCCCGGTACGTAAAATGGCCGCAGATCTGAATGTTTCGAGATCGTCAATGCACAATATACTGCACAATGACGTCGGATTCCAAGCTTTCAAGAAACGTAAGGCTCACGGAGTTTCGGAACCTTCCAAGCAGAAACGACTCGAAAGACTAAAAATGAGAAGAAAAATTAGTATTTTCCATTTAATTCCAACAACCTTTGCTTATCTTGACAGATACGCGTATTTCGTCTACAATGTGCAGACTTCTTCAGTGTCTTGTTCTAATAACTCGAAAGAGCAAGTATGCTTCTGTCGCGGCACGGTGGGGAAGAATTTATCTTTTCCGACGAAAAGTTATTCGTCTTGCAACAATCCCACAATGTCCAGAACGACAGATTGTGGCCTCTCTCTTCGAGAACTGTTCCAGAGAGTGATAGGAATATTCCACGGTTCCAAAGTGCTGCGTCAGTGATGGTTTGGGGAGGAATTTGCAAGCGAGGCAAATTACCACTGGTTTTCATCGAAAAAGGCGTTAAAGTGAATGCCATATATTATAAAACGGATGTTTTGGAGAAAGTTGTCAAGCCATATGTACAAAAGGTGTTTTAAGATGATCACTATGTGTTTCAGCAGGACGGAGCGCCATCGGATACTGCAAATCTCGTTCAGGACTGGTGCCGAGAAACCGACTTTTTGGACCAGAATGAATGGCCTCCCAGCTCACCAGATCTGAATCCCTTGGATTATTTCGTATGGTCATACATGCTGGCAAAGATAAATGACCACAGGGCGTTTAATATGAACCAATGCAAAACCGTAATCAAACGAATTTTGGACAAAATGCCGTTGGAAGTCGTGCGTGCCACATTCTGACGGTTTTGAAAAACGTCTGGAGCTGGTCAAGAAGGTTAGAAGCGGTGTTATTCCAAATCATATGCTGTAGTTGATCAGTATTATATTGCAATTTAATGGGTAAAGTAATCAATAAAATCTAGATTACCTATTTTAAATAAATAGAGTTTTATTTTGCATGAGAATATATTGGACACGGTGTAGAATACAGAAGAAATTTTCAGCTAAGCTTCCTTTTTTTCAAATGCGAATTTCTGGGTCTTTCGTTTAACACCTGCCATAAGATTTTGTACAGTCTCCTGCTCCACATTATTCGCCGCAGAATGCCAGTTTGCCTTGAACTGTTTATCGCTCACAACAGGTTTTTGAGTCTTCTTAAGGTTCCGCTTGATGATGGCCCAATATTGTTCGATTTGACGGAGCTCCAGCGTGTTGGGAGGGTTTTTGTCCTTGGGCACCACTTGAACGTTGTTGATAGCCATGATCAAGGTTGCGGCTTATCATTTTTGACTTATCCATATTCATTTGCCGATAGCTCTTCTTAGAAGCTCAATTTCAAAATATGATGTATGATGAACTTATGGTGCTTGAGTAGAACTACAACTTTGTCTAATAGTACATAGCTCTATCTCTTATATCTGAGGAATAAGAGCTTATATCTGAGGAATAAGAGCGTATATTCGCAGTGATCTTCGCGATGATATTCGCGGTGAAGATCACGCGAGGATCATCGTGAAGATCACTGTGAATATACGCTCTCATGTCGAAGATATAGGAGTTAGAGCAATGTATTGTTAGACAAACTTGTAGGTCTACTCATGCACTACAAGTTCATCATACAACATATTTTGAAATCGACCCTCTGAAAGGAGATATTGGCAAATGAATATGCCTGAGTCAAAAATGATAAGCCGCAACCCTGGCCATGATCACTCTCCGTACAGAAGGAGTAGGCTCTGGCTCTGACTGGACGTGTGATTTTTCTCTAGCTGTCATTTTACAGTTTTATCTAGCATTTTGAAATTAATTAGATGGATTTAATTAATGGTGATTCCGTGTTTTAAAATGTGCTGTGATTTTGTTCAACTAGTAATTATGGAGAAAAGTGTGTGGATTTAACATTACCCGTGCAGTATTCAGCTGGTGGCGATGGGTTTTGCTCGTTGCTGGTGGCCTGGTCGGCCTTTTTGATCGGATACGGAACTGATTGGAATACAGCTAAGTATTTTTTTACTATTTTTTATTTATACCAGAATAGTTTTACCTCCCGTAGCGGATATTGTGCGGTAGGGAAAATTCCATTAATTGCAAAATAAATGTCTTGACCGTTTGGTATCCCGAGCAACGGATTATACCAAATTGATAAAAAGTTCTATTACCAGGTTATCATTTTTTGATCACTGAATATGTTATCATTCAGGCTGAATAAACAGCCAAAATAACAGAGTTAATAACAAAAAAATACTCGTTGAATATCATAATAATAACTTATTATGTTATCACTGCGAACAACTTGATAACAAATCCTATTATTGTAAGCAAATTTATTGAAATAGTATCAAATTCTGTTATCAATTTGTAATCAAAGTTTCATGCTGATAACTGAAAAAAATATTTTGATGAAAAACAAAATATTTGTTCAAATATGCTGGAAATATTCATAGTTTTACAATTCAACTAATAACGTTCATAATAAATAGTGTGTTCAAAATGATAACATATGATAACAAAATTTGCCAATAAAGATAACTAAATTTGTTATGTGATAACAGCGGAAAACAAAACGATAACTGGGATAACAGAACTTGTTACTTATATGATATCAGCTTGTTATTTTCCTTTGCTAGGGATACTAAAGGGCGATACGGTCAAAATTTGGTCAATATCAACTTGACGTATTTTTTTCAATTTTGCATTTAAAAAACCCTCATTTTGAAGGTGTGTGTGTGTAGAATGTTGCTCCTATTTTGATTTTGGAATTCACTCTTCAGTTGTCAAAATGCCGTCCAAGCAAGAAGAGCTGCGTATCAAAATTTTGCGCATCGCGAAAATCCGAGCTACTCGCACGCAAAGTTGGCAAAATCGCTAAAAGTTGCCAAATCAACCGTTGCAAATGTAATTAAAGTGTTTGGGGAACGTTTGTCGACAGCCAGGAAGTCTGGATCGGGGAGAAATCGAAAACCGGAAGCCACTGAGACGACAAAGAGAGTTGCCGGTAGTTTCAAGCGAAACCCTAACCTATCTCTCCGAGATGCCGCAAATAAGCTGGGTGTATCGTCTACAACCGTGCATCGAGCCAAAAAACGAGCCGGACTATCGACTTACAAGAAGGTAGTGACTCCAAATCGCGATGATAAACAAAATACGACGGCCAAAGCGCGATCCCGGAGGCTGTACACGACGATGCTGACGAAGTTTGACTGCGTGGTAATGGACGGCGAAACCTACGTCAAAGCCGACTACAAGCAGCTTCCGTGACAGGAGTTTTATACGGCAAAAGGAAGGGGAAAGGTAGCAGATATTTTCAAGCAAACGAAACTGTCAAAGTTCGCAAAGAAATATCTGGTTTGGCAAGCCATCTGTACCTGTGGCTTGAAAAGCAGCATTTTCATAGCTTCCGGGACTGTCAACCAAGAAATTTACGTGAAAGAGTGTTTGAATAAACGTCTGCTGCCTTTCCTGAAGAAACACGGTTGTTCCGTACTATTTTGGCCGGATTTGGCATCTTGCCATTACGGTAAAAAGGCCATGGAGTGGTACGCCGCCAACAACGTGCAGGTGGTTCCCAGCGACAAGAACCTCCCAACACGCCAGAGCTCCGCCCAATTGAGAAATACTGGGCTATTGTCAAGCGGAACCTAAAGAAGACCAAAAAACTGCTAAGGACGAGCAGCAGTTCAAGGCAAACTGGCTTTCTGCGGCGAAGAAGGTGGACAAGGTGGCTGTACAAAATCTGATGGCAGGGGTCAAGCGTAAGGCCCGGCAATTCGGATTTGGAAAAACGGAAGCCTAACTGAATATTTTTCCTGAATTTTATACTAATTGAACTTGAAAAAGAAATTTAATTTGATTTTTTATATAAACGATTTCACCGATTTACACGCGTTTTCCCTTGACCAAATTTTGACCGTATCACCCTTTACAAGAGTTTTCAAAACATATACATGGAGCGTGGTTTGAGGGGTCGACGTGGGGTCGGGGCGTCTGTGGACAGGTTGTGCGACGGGTTTGTGAAACGGTTTGCCAAATCTGTCGTACGACTTGCCCGCGGACGCTCCGACTCTGCTCCTGTTCGGCCGAGTTTCCTGGCGGCGGGGTTGATTGTATATATATTATTGCCAGTGGCATCGCTGGTGTGATGCTTGCTTAAGACATACAAAAAGTGGTAAGACGCGGTAAGACTAACAAGAATAAAAATATGGTTCAAATGGTAGCTTCCGCGGAAGGTAATCCTAGACGTAGCTTTCGTTGATATCTGATTTGCTTAAACGCGCGTGCTCTGGTGTATACAATGCGCTTCAAAGCTCCGCGTGCGATCATCAATTGTGTTTCAGAGTAATGAAGTAAAGTGTAGTTCCGGATTCGAATGCAAGAGGAGATAGTGTCACAATTGGACAATATAACTTATAACAAAAAAATTGTTTTCTTTGGATCATATAATTGTTTTCTGCTTGCATGCAGCGTGCATTCCACAGACAGCGCAAACAAAGTGAACTAATATATGTGTTTTACATTGAAACAAACCACACCCGTGTCCCCAATAGCATCGTTACTGTTGGTTTAAATCAGCATTCAAACCTAAATAAGTTCATTCCACAACTCTAGTCAGCCGGCTGATAGGAGAGTAAATCGAAAACGACTAAACAATTAAAAAACGGACTTATAATCACCATTTACCAAGATGGACCTACGAACAAACCCTTTCCCTCTAACAAACTCCTTCCCTGAGATACTTGTGGGGGTGTAGTAGTATATACGGCCTCTTGCAGCAACAAGTATCCAACCAACATTCCTTCCCTTCCCTAATTGATCTACACGGGCGTGGCCAGCGTCGGTATTGATCCAAAAACTGAGACCACCAGGAACTGCACATTGAGAATGATTCACTACTCCCAGGTGACATTCTGTTGGTTCTCTGTGCAATTTCAGCTGGTCTCGATCATTAACGAAGTAGCAAACCACGGGTGATCAATATGCTCATGCTCATGCTGATGGGCACCACTTGAACGTTGTTGGTAGCATACCATTCAATGGCCTTTTTTCCGTAATTACACGATGCCAAATCCGGCCAAAATAGAACGGAACAATTGTGTCGCCTCAAGAAAGGCAGTAGACGTTTTGTAGACACTCGCTCAGATATATTTCCTGGTTGATGGTTCTGGTCGCAATGTAAATGTTGCTCTTCAAGCCACAGGTACAGATGACCTGTCACACCAGATATTTCTTCGCGAACTTTGAAAGTTTAATGTGCTTGAAAATATCTGCCACCTTTTCCCGTCCGGTTGCCGCGTAAATTTCCTGTCCAGGAAGCTGTTTAAAGTCTGCCTTGACGTAAGTTTCATCGTCGTCTACCACGCAATCGAACTTCGTCAGCATCGTCGTGTACAAGATTTTGGGTTGTGCTTTGGCCGACGTGTTTTGTTTATCGTCGCGATTTGTAGTCACCACTTTGTTGTAAGTAACAGTTGATTTAGCCACATTTAACAATTTCGCCAACTTGGCGTGAGAGTAGTTTGGATTTTCGCCACGCACGTGCAAAATTTCGATGCGTTGCCTCTCTTCCTTCGACGACATTCTGATAACTGAAGTGCTAATCTCAAAATTAAAATAGAGGGATGATGCTACACGCACAAAACAGCAAAATGATGGGCTTGCAAAAAAATTTAAAACACGATGAAAGGAAATGCGTCAAGTTTAACCAAATTTTGATCGAAACACCCATTCGAAAACCCTTTGCCTAAAAAGTCCCTTTAATATCAAACACGAAAACATTATTTTTTTGCCAAATTTTGTCTTAACCTTTCCCGCCGATTGTTACGTTTTCGGGCGCTTCTGAGCACTTTCGCCCAGTGAAACCCACTGTTTTGCCAGCTGCGATGCTTCCGATGTGTAGTAATGGATCCAAATTTCATCCATGGTCATGACTAGGCGAACAAACTCCTTCGGATTGCGTGTAAACTTGCTCAAATTCTCCTGAGAGGTTGTAACACGAATGCGTTTTGGGTCCATTGTAAGCAAACGCGGCACCCATCGCGCGCAGAGCTTCTTCATACTAAAAATGGAATGCATGATGTTGCCACTCATTCCATTGAAATGCCTAAAACCATAGCTATCCCTCTCAATTTCACTTTTGGATCCTCCAAAACTATATCATGGATTTTATCGACGTTCTCTGTTGTAGTGGCCTCATTTGGGCGTCCAGAACGCGGTGCGTCATCGGTGCTCCAACGGCCACAACGAAAATCAGCAAACCACTTATGAATCGTATGAATCGAATGCTTATCCAGCTTGGCTTTGGTTTCGGCAGCCATTTTCTTGCGTAGAAAATAGTATTTTATCAAAACTCGAAACTCGGATTTTTCCATTTAAAAAAAAACTTGCTGATCGGTCTATTCTCACTGTTGTCACTAATGAATGCGGGGACAGAAATGGCTGAAATTTGACAGCCGTCATTCAAGGTGTGATGCTCATTGAAAATGGTTCACATTGGCGATTACCAACGCCATATGTAGGAAATTGAAGGGACTTTTCAGGCAGCCTAGTATAACGTGCCTCAGACAATCCAGCACATTTCGTTTGAACACAAATAGTTGAAAATAATGTCCACCGATTTTAAAAAATACACACTCACTAAGGGGTGCATCCCTAAGCACACTTTTCTCCTGTGATTTTTTTTGAGTGTGTCTACAAGCGTTGCAATGTTCTAGAAGTGTACCGAAGGTGCCTATGTGTTGACAACCCAAATTGTTATTTTCTGCTGAGCCTGGCAACCAAGCAATGCATATTGGCAAGGTTGCTGGTTTCTTACTTCTATAAGCTCAACTGTTAAAAGTGTGCCTCAGTGTGCCTCACATGTGGTATGGATTGAAAATCGAAGTGCCGCAGCTATGAACCTTGTTCGTTTTGTGTAAGACATTGTGGCTGGCACACTGTTCTAAGCGACTAACCTTTGACACTCACTCACTCTGCATACGAATATGGCCATGATAGTGACCATGTTAGGGTTCCAGCAACCTTCACTTCAAGAGTCGTTAGGCGGAATATCTGGAAGGCCTGAGTATCAATCAATAAAAATGATTGTGGTATTGATCCATTTCAGATTGTTCGAAGGCATTGTTGACCCACGGAACGATAAACGCCCATTTGATTCGATCACAGCAAGCTGCCGCCATATTTTCATAAATAAGTTGCACACTTCCCAAGTAACACATCTTCATGATTTTATGTTGAGTAAGCTTCTTTATAACCAAATCTAGTCATATAAAAGGATTTTCAACCGTTATAAAACTTGTGTGTTCCTTGGGTTTTTATTTGTCTGGTTTATCACCAATATTTATCAGCACACAACAAAGATTAATTTCTATCATTTTGAGAAATGTTTAACCTCAATTAAGAAATTACACTGTAGCATTCTCGACGGTAGCCGTTACCACAACATTTAGAATTGATATAACTCAGAATCTGTACTAGATATTGAAAATTTACTCAGATCAATTTGTATGCTTACTTGCTGTGTGCAATCTGATGGAGTTCGATTCAATTTTCATTCTCTGAAAATCGAAATTTACCAATTTAAAGTAGCAAGGTAAGTTTGCGAGAGAGATATAAAAGATAGGAACAAATACATGGAGCAGCGCTTCACCTTAAAGAAAGTTCCTATTTGCTCGCATAGATTTTTCTGAACCCCACCCTTTGGTGCTGGTAAAATTGGTGGAAAGCTGTTTAATTAAATTAAGAATACTGTTCTTCCTTCACTACCCCAACGCGATGGAATACGATACATGAAATGGCAGCAATGTTTTTGATGAGTGAGTGCCATGTTTTGCATTGAAGAACATATAGTTCGTTTGTTTGGCTTGCTTGAGCAAGGACCATGGCCGGATGGGATGGTTAATTCAGACAGGGGGACCATCTTAAGGATGGAAAGATGTTGCTACGCATTTTGTCAGCTTGCATGATACATCAGCAAGTTTGTTCGTGGGGAGAGTGAAAATAATTTTACGACAAAAATGGCACATAGCTCTCCAGGCCATCTAATACTTTTGGGTTCAAGGAAGTTTGCTAGTATAATTGAACAAGGAGCGGAAGCCTACATGACGTATGACTGCTTACGCTGTTGATGTTGATGAAGCGCAATGTCAACGCTCATCATCCTTTCGGAATTGGACAAGCCGGGAAGGGATGAAAAACGGAGTTTGTTGTTGCTGTGATGTCGTTGTTCTATGTTTTACGATTTTTATTGCTTTAATCAACCTAGATGAAAGAGTGGCCGTAAAAAGATAGTAAAAAGTTGGCCAGATCCGCAAATAGTTTGCGAAAGCAGCCCAGAACTAGTTTTAGCTTTGTTTGGACCCAAGCTTAGCCGTGCGGTTTTTAGCCCAAGTATAGCTACAGTTAGATATTGGGTATATTTCTTGAAAGATTGGCTACCGGATAAAGTGCTTTCATTATCCGAAAGATGAATACTATAAGCAAGATGGAAATTATGGCAGCATTCTAAATTTTTGCGCACCAATTAGGGAAATGTTATTAGACATCAAATAATGCATTAGCTTTCGTGTTGTATTTCCCGATGTTTGATTTTTCTCTAGCGCATTGAACAGTACTCATAGTACGAAGCAATCTAAAGAGAAAACCTGGCGTCAGAAGGCTGAAAACGTACGCAAATTACACTTTTAATTATGGCAAAATCAAGTTTAATTATTCCTCAGCGTGGGGGGAGTGATCTCGGTGGTGATAAAAAAATCTGTCGCATAGAAATGAAATTCATCCATCTATGATGAGATCTGACCTTTCGTATGATGGGTTTGGATCAGGGTTGATTATTCAAATTTCCATGTTATTTGATGTCGTCGTCCCAATACTTATGAAATTAGAAAATATCTTCATTGGTTGTTGAATCTTATATTTTTTACAGTGATCACTGCAAAACTTTCTTTGAATTGTTCAAGTGATAAATATACTCTCCTTCGTGAGAACAGTAAAAAAATAAGAAATCATTCGCGCAGCGGAGCGAAGAAAAGTTTAATGCTGCAACATCTTTCTGCGTGATGTTTTGTTATTGTAATTATGTTTACTCATAATGCCCACGGTTTTATACATGCTTTTTTATCCTCCATTGTTTGGAGCTTGATAATTTCAATTTTGCTTAGTTGCTTACAATTACTTATTTTCCAGTCTTCATTCACCTTCAATTTTTCAAAGCAAAAACTTTTATAGAATCGATCGAATCAAACAAAAAATAAACAAAGTAGAAACACGAGTACCCTTAAAACCATATTCGTCCACTGGAAACCGTACGTCGGGTGGGGCAATTTATTCGAAACAATCAATCAATTAATTCCACGTCGTCCATTTTTTTTTCATCTTCATTTTTTTCTGTCCCATCTTCAACCTAACTCCTCCCTCTAGCCCGTGCCTTTTTTTTATTTTCGAATGCTATGATGCAATATCAATCCCCATGCTTTCATGTTGCAATAAAGAATGCTCATCGCATCCTCGTGATGGTTTGTCTATGTTTCACAAAATCCGCAAGACCCCAGTCCTCGGCTGGCGTACAAAGGCTCCTGCCTCCCACCACTACACCGACCGCCATCAATTATACAAGCCCACTTACACTCGGAGATGTGCAATATACGATGAATGCCCATATCGCTTTCATTCATTTGGATCACTTCTCTCTGCCAGGCAATTTTTGCATGAAATGGAAAATGCAAAACCATTTGCACGGCGGTGCTTTTGGCACAGGATCGTAAATTCGATTGGTTGCCGTGGAAGCGGGGCAATCCAAAATCGAAACGGCACTACAGCCGAACGTACATCGCGTGGTTATATGCATAAAAATGCAATAAAAATGATTCAATTGAAATGAAAACAAAATTTACAAGAGAAAGATAGAGATGAACATTCGGTTAGAGATGGAATGGAAATTGCCATTTTTTTCCCCGTGAGCCATGCTCGTGATTGGCATAGAGGAGTTAAACCGTAGGGTGGTGGAGGCTTATGTCTTTTTTCTGGAAAACCGTATCGATTTTCGGTTCAATTTTAATTAAATCATTGAATTTCATTGCATTAGTACTCATGTACACAAGGTGAGTGGTAAGTCTTGTTTTTTAAGCATTTGTAACTATGAATGGGTTAATCTCAGACATGTTTGCATATTTTTTTTTCAAAGTGTATTCAAATTTCAAGAATATTTGTTTTGAATTTTAATTCGTTTGAGTTTCGTGGTAATCATGGATGCGCAATAAGAGCTCGGGATGAGTCAGTTTTTGAATAATTTTTGAACGCGTACTATTTAAAACTAATTTGAACAAAATACAGGGTGTCTCACAATAGGTGTCCCTAAAAGAAAGTGGAATTACAGCAAAATAAATCAACCAAATTATAGCATTTATTTTTCATTTGAAAAATACATGTTATAGAAATAAACCATATTAATTCAATTCGAATCCCTCACCCTTTCCTTGATAACTTTGCGCAAACGCTTCGTAAACCCATCGCAGCTGGCACGCTCGATTTCCTGTGGAATTTTGTCCCAAATAGCAACCAAATGTTTTGTGAATCGAACTAAAGTAAGCCCTTTCATAGGACCTATGTGTTGAAACATATAACCTCAAAAAAGTAGGGTTGAAATCCGGTGAAGAGACAGGCCATTCTTCGCTTGTGATGAAATCGGGCCAATTTTCCGCGCACCACGCTTGAGTCTTCTTTGCCTTGTGAGCTGGAGCTGAGTCCTGTTGGAAACAATATGGTGTATTTCCATACAGCGTTGAAGCATGAGGAAGCGCATGGTTCTTCAAAACCTGCTCGATGTAATATTCAGTGTTGATTTTGACGTTAGGTTCCATGAAAAGAAGAGGCATTTTTCCTTTTCGTGAAACGGCGCCCCATACCATGATTCCGATAGCGTTCTACTGCTAGATTATCTCTTAGAATATTCTCAAGACTTTTGCCATACACACCATCATGCCGAACCAAAAGACCGGCTTGCATTCCAGATCATGTCTGAGCAGCCTGTTCATTAATGCAGGGGACATTTGAAATTGTTTGCCCAATTTCGGCCGGATTACGTCTTATTCGCTCCCTCACACATTGGACCTATTTGTTTGATCTGACAGTTCGTTTGGCACCTCCTTTGTGTTGAATATTAATACATTTCCTGTTTCCTTGAACCGTTTCAGGGTACGAAAAACAAAACGCTTACTCACACCGATCTTCTTAAAGCTATTGAATATCTGACACGGTCTAGGCTTTTGCAAATGCTATTTTAAAACTTGCTCCCGTATGGCTTCCATGGTAGCTTATAAATATAAACAAACGGAATCGCTTATTTATCTTCAGCGATGAACTGTCAAAAGAATACACTCAAAAAGGGTATTCTCAATTAGGCTGTTAAAATTACCCAGCTGAAATAAACCAAGACTGAAAAAATATGACACCTGACAATGAAAGATACAACTTTCACATCACCAGATACTACAAAGGAACCGGTTCATGAAAAATACCTCCCAAACCTGGCCGTAAACGCACTGCCAGGTGTCTGGAAGCCATCAAACGAGTGAAAGAGCCGTTGGGCAAAGAATTCGGAATGTCGCAGTCAACGATCAGGAGTATTTTGAAAGACGACCTTGGACTAAATCTATACAAAGAACAAGGGGCTTGACTGAAAAGCAGAAGATTGCAAGAGTCGAAAGATGTCGGAAGCTGCTCAAGCGGCACGGTGAAACAATGTTCTTGCTTCAGGATCACCACAACCATCAAAATGATCGAGTGTATGCAACACATCTCTCTGATATTCTTCGTGATGAACTTGCTGTTCAAAGGTTCCAGAATGCTACAAGGGTGATGTTTTAGAGATGTTTCTTAAAAACTTTGAAGATTCCATTGCTGTTCTTTGAACCTGGTGTAAAAATCAACAGTAAATATTACATTGATACTGTTCAGAAGAACAAATTGCTTCCCTTCCTCCAGAAACACTTCAAAAATGCATCATACTTCTACCAACAAGACTCTGCATTGTTTCGCCAGACGAAAGCTATACTGACTGGATGTGTAGACAACTTTCCGGATTTTAATTCGTCGAAAAAATGGCAAGCTTTTTCACGTTAAATCCTCTCGACTTCTATGCATGAGACTACATGCTGGGAAAACTGGGGAATACCAAAGAACTAACCGTCGAGATACGTTTGGTGAAAATATGGAATGATATGCCTCGATATATCGTGCGTGCGATTTAAAAATGTGCACTTCGGATTACGGCCGCAAAAAGCAAAAGAAATTTCACACGTCGGTGATTGCCTCGAGTCGAAATACAACTGAAGTGCAGATGATGCGTAGAAGCGAGGAGTAGCTCTTTCAGTTTTCATTAATGGTCTTTTAATTTTAAGAAATAATGGCGAGCAAACAATATAATTTCTGAAAGTCGTGTAATATTATGTTATATTGATGGACTCGCATTATTATTCATAACGAATATTTGAAAAACCTTTAATAGAACACATAGATACAATGTCTAACCATTACGTCGACCTAAATTGTGTGATGTTTTCAAATTGCGTGTCATGTAGTTTCCATATTTTTTTAGTGTGTACTCTACACTAAATTCACCAATTGCAGCTAAACTTAGTGTCCTCCCAGCTACACAGATTTGAAACGTCTTGAATTTTTTGTTTGGTCCTAAATGATGTCGAAGCTGAACAACTACAAGGTCATCCCCTTAGACTAGATCAAGGTACACAGAAAAAAATAATTAATTTTAACAAGCGTGTAAGATTTCCCCTCGTGTAATTCCAAGCCAAAGGAGCGTAAACAACGATATTGTTTGCAATCTTTCATACAACAGGCTTGATTCAGGCGTTATCTGGCTTAAATTTACATGAAATATCCCGTTATGTTCTGCCAAATCTAGCATTCCCTTTATGTGCATTAGATAACGCAGAAAATTCAGTGTTTTTTTTTATCTGTGTACCTCTATTTTTCTGAGCTCATTCAATGACTCTTGTTACCAAATAACACACGGCCGTAAACTGAATTCCATATGAGAGTTCACTTCACTCAGCCGCCTGAGAATCACGACTCAGTTTCGTGAAAAATTGAGTCACTCATATACTCATAGACGATACAAAGTCGTAGTTCCCATGCGACTGAGTGAAGTGAGCTCTCACATTAAGCTTGCGGTCGTGTAGATAACACAAGAGAGCCCAACAAAGCATCGATACAACCGTTCACAGCCGATGCTCGAAGCAAATACGGTTTATAAGTGTAAGGAAGCCAATTCAGTGTTTGTATTCAACAAAGTTAGCCAAAAAAGTCCCCCCCCCCCCATAGCCGGCGTCGGTGGTGTAGTGGTAAGCGTGGCTGCTACTAGCACCCTAGTGGGTCTGGGTTCAATCCCAGTTGACGTCGGTGGTTTTTCTGAGGCGAAATAATCTGGTCACGTCTTCCTTCGGAAGGGAAGTAAAGCCGTTGGTCCCGGCTCAAAGTCATGAGTCGTTAGGTAGGGTCCTGGTGGTGGAGTCGTCGTCTCCCTGGCGTCGGTGATTGTCACCATGTGAGGAAATAGACCGACGGAAAAAAAACATATGATGACGTTATTGTGTTGTACCTAAGAACTGGTGAACTGATGATATAGTGTCCCAAACAACATTGACAATAAAAAATAACAAACATAAAATGTTATCTACCTGACGACACTTATTTTGGTCGACCTGCTAGACCGTACTCTACAGTAGCGTGCTTGTCATCACGTGGGTAGTCACCCGTACTACAATTTCTTCAGATCCGTTGGGGGAGCACTTAACGTCAACGTACGGTCTTCAAATTTAGGTATGTTTGTTTTCTAGTGAAGACGAACATTTAAAGAGGTGGAATTCTTGACTTGCCAATATATTTCAAAATAAGGGATGGCCTACTCAACATGCTTCACGTATGTGTTGGTGTAGTTTTGCACTATGTTTATACATACGCTTTTAGGTTATGTTCGATTGTTTTCATTTGGTGTTTATCTTTTACCAGCGATGAAGGAGTTTCGTGCTGTGTTGATAAAAAAGGTTTTGAAAGGTGGGCGCCCGGGCACTATTTTCAGAAATTTGAAAAACCTCGGAGTAAAGCGGGATTTTGTGTACCGAACCATCCGAAGGTACCGTGACCCCTGCTCGTTGGATGACCGGAAGAGATCCGGCTGTACTCGGACGGTGCGGACTGCACGAGTTGTTAAAGTGGTCAGGGACCGGATTAGACGAAAATCACAGCGCTCTGTACGTACAATGGCCACAGATCCATGCAGCCTCATCTTGTTGAAAAACAGCATTTGATTTCGGGCCGTACTGCTCTTTGATCCATGGAGGAACATGCTTACTTAAAAACCCGATGTAGACCTTCGTGTCTTACTTTTTCGCCCTCTGGAATGAACACCGGGTCTTTTTTTGCCGTTGGTTTGGAAGTTGACTCGGGATCGACGGTAAACAAGTTCTCGTCGGTGAACAGAACTACCGGATTTTTCAATTGAGGAAGTTCAAGATTTTCTTACATCGCTCGACTCGTAGCTCCCGGATGCGGCTGGAAATCATGTGTGTGTGTTTTTTTTTCGCGCCCTCGTCTTCGTCCCGCAATCTTCCTTTACAATATTCCATGCTGTAAAGTCGCTGATCTCGTGTTCCTTCACCATTTTCCTGAACGCATTGGATTCTCCTTCTGTTGGCAGCGATAACCCCCGGAATCCGAGCTGACATCAGGCTACCTGTGGCCATCATCGCGAATAGTTGGGATTTCTATGTTTGTCCAAGACCCTTTTCACGGTCCACCGGAACACTCCCGCGTAGATTAAAACGTCTTTTTGGTCCAGCATTTAACAAGGGGTTATTAACAGCAGAGTTTGCATCCAGATATGGTTGGTCGATCGAGTGAGTCACAGCACCAGCAGCGGTCGTTTGGGTTAAGACTGACAAGCTCCGTTGGAAGTTGGGAGAAGCTGATTTCACAAATTGCTGAACCACAGCGTTTGGTTCAGTTGTTTCAGGAGTAGTGGCCATGGCAGAATATTGTCTATTTTGCTCGAGGGTTATTCTACGCTAATCTTGCAACTTTTTGCGGAGCAGTGAATTCTGCATAATCGATTGAGTGTGTATTTGAAGTTCGAGTGCAGTTGGATTACGCAGCGGCTGCGAAGCTACATGTTGCAGTTGATGTTGGTCAGATCCATCCATTGCGACGAAGGATTTCGGTCTACTAAGTTTTGTTGGGCAACTGCAGCATGTATTCCTCTTGAGCGATATTTGGCAATCATGTCCCTCTCTCGTCGATAAGCGGAGCTGATAACGGGATGTGTAACTTGGCTATACGACGATGAGAAATGGTTTTGGTTCTGCTGCGGAAAGCTGCGGTCGAAAGGATAACGGTTGTAATTGCCGTTGGCGGCAAAGTTGTCCTGCGTCATATTAAACGAGTTTTGGCGTCTGTTGTGGTTTGTTACCATTCCGGAACCATTTACTAGCCCTAGAACCTGATTGGACACTGGTTCTAGTAGTTGAGTCAGAACCCAGCAACGAATAAAACTTTATAAACTTTTCCAAGTTGTTCACGTTGATGCCGTTGTGCTTCTGAGTGTCATCAGCCAGATCAGGCATGAACTTCGTTGGAGTCTACGAGCTGGTGGTGGTGACCCTTTCCACGTCATTTTCGCGCCTGGGTGAATCGTGCGGTTTGAGAAAGTCCTCCCGATTTACATTGACAATATGTTCATAGTGGTGAAGATCATCGTAGGATGAGTTGACCTTCTCCGGAGAATTCTTCCCATCAACGCTGCCAACTTTTCCCCAAGAGGTCCGAGAAACCGATAAGCCTTCGTGGTTGGATAAATCATCGTCAAAACCGCGTAGTTCCATAGTGCCCACGCCATAGTTGGACCAAGGATACCCATTCTGGTTCATTCTCGACCATAGAGTTTTGCATTTGATAATAATTTCACTCCGATAGCTCCTCACACTCAATTGGTGGTTACGGTTGCTAATATCATGCTTTTATCTGATTTTTTGACCAATGAATCCATTCTCTTGTCTTTTAGCGTTTTTTTACCTGTCATCTCGTCCATGAGATTGACCCTTGCCAATGTTGTTGCATGCTCCTTTATCCTTGTCATCCTGCCGAGAATTTCTAGCCCGAGGTTTGAACCGACGGTTGGGTTGGCTCCTCCATATGGAATATGGGATGAGACTGCTGGTTTTCTAAATTCCCCGAGACGGGGTCAAAACAGCTAACGACAGAAAAGTAAGGGACTAAAGGGTGTTTCGATCAAAATAAAATTCGACTTAAACTTGACGAATTTCCTTTCATCGTGCATTAAACAATATTGCACACCCCTCATTTTGAAGAAGCACTTCAGTTATAAAAATGTCGTCGAAGAAGAGAAGCAACGCATCAATCGAAAATCCAAAATACTCTCACGCCAAGTTGGCGAAATTGTTGAATGTGGCTAAATCAACTGTTACCAACGTATTAAAAGTGTTCGGTGAACGTTTGTCGACAGACAGGAAAGCGGGATCGGGGGGAAATCGAAAGCCGGAGGCCACAGCGACGACAAAAAGAGTTGCCCGCTGTTTCGAGCGGAACTCCAACCTCTCCGTCCGAGATGTCACAAAGAAGTTGAGAGTGGCGCCTTCAACGCCCTGGGAGTGGATAGAGCTAAAAAACGAGCTGGACTGTCGACTAACAAGAAAGTGGTGACTCCAAATCGCGACGATAAACAAAACACGCTGTCCAAATCACGATCTCGAAAGTTGGACACGACGATGCTGACGAAGTTTGATTGCGTGGTACAAGACGATGAAACTTACCTCAAGGCAGACTTTAAACAGCTTCCTGGACAGGAATTTTATACGGCAACCGGACGGGGAAAGGTGGCAGATATTTTCAAGTATATTAAACTGTCAAGGTTAACGAAAAAATATCTGGTGTGGCAGGCCATCTGTACCTGTGGATTGAAGCGCAACGTTTACATTGTGACCGGAACCGTCAACCAGGAAATTTATCTGAACGAGTGCCTACAAAAACGTCTACTGCCTTTCCTGAAGCGACACAATTTTTCCGTTTTGTTTTGGCCGGACTTGGAATCTTGCCATTACGGAAAAAAGGCCATGGAGGAGGGGTATGGTAAACGAAAGACCCGTCAATTCGCATTCGGAAAAAAGGAAGCTTAGCTGAACATTCCTCCTGTATTCTGTATTAGCTGAACATGAAAACGAAAAAGAATTTGACGTATTAATAAAAACTTCGATCGACCCACACACGTTACTGTTTGACCAAGTTTTGATTGGAACACCCTTTATTTCAAGCGTCATCGTTCAGCATCAGTCCGAGATGTGGCAAAAAAGCTAAGTACTCTTGTGACCAAAGTTATGCGTGCCAGGGAGAGAATGGGCCTGAAAACTCGTCGGAAGCAGAAGCAGCCAAAACGAAGCACCAAACAGGCTGAATCTGTGAAACCGAGGACTCGAAAGCAGTACTGCTGACCGAAAAATCTGTCTGTGTTTTCATGGACGATGAAACATACATAAAACACGATTATAAAACTCTGCCGAGACTACAGTTTTATATTTCGCCGAAGGAAAAGGATGTTTCTGGATCAGTGAAAGCCATTTACACCGGCAAACCAAATTTGGCAAGAAGGTAATGATGAGGCAGGTCATATGCGGAAGTTGGAAAAAATCTCGTCCATTCATTACGACAAACACAATGAATGGTCAAATCTACGTGGAGGAGAGTCGCAATAAAGGTTGCTACCCTTGATCAAACAGCATAACAAGCCTACAATCTTTTGGCCTGATCTTGCTTCCTGCCATTACTCTGAATATGCAACTAGAGTGGTACCAAACGAACAATGTCGTAACTGCCCAGAGATTCGCCCTATCGAAACTGTTTGGGCTTAGACGAAGGCGAAACTGAGAAAATACATGAAACCAGCGGATAATTTGCCCACAAGTGGTGAAAATGGTAGGACAAAAACACTTTGCAGAAGCTTATTAGTAGTGTTAAGGAAAAAGTTAGAGAATTCACATACCTTTCGCAAAATCAAGCAAGTTAAAAAGAAGATGGAAAGAAAGCATTGTTATTTATTTTATTTTAGAATAAAATAATCAAAAATCACAGTATGGTCTTTTTCATTTGAAAAGGAAAGTGAATTTATATTTTTCGAAACAGTCTATAGTACAAAAAAAAAGAAAATAAGTCAAAAATTAGACTTGAGACATTGAAAAAAATGATTGTGGAATTGCTTGTTAGGTAAACGTGCTCGGCTATAAATGATTCCAATTTTACAGTAAAAATTCAAGTTCAGAAACCGATTTTTTTGTAAATTTTAGATATTGATATTATTTACAGGGCGCCAATTTTTGAAACAAATCGAGTTGACTGGAATGTCAAAGTCTGTACACAATTTGATTTCCGTCGTTTGTAATTTGAACCAACTGCTATTGACAGATCCTCATACACTTAATTGCTCTTTCAAAGCAAGTCTACCCTATTTGTTTCCCCATAATTTATCCTACACTACTTTTAATTGCTTGCACCCGCCCTATCAATCTGAATCCATGGAAAACTCACTACACACCCGATCGCCGGCGCGGAGGCTGTATACGACATAAGCATGATTATATTGATGAGGTGTTGAAACGTTTTGAGGGTGTTAATTGTAACATATGTGCCATCGGTCGTAAATACGTCAATACGAATGCATGGGCTCGGTCTCGATGAAAGCAGAAGTGTGTGCCGGTCAATTCTTCGATGCATCAAGCTCCATGCGGCAAAGGCCTAAATTTTGAGCAGCCCATAATTTATAGTCATAATCCTAGCCCCCTGTAAGTGATCCGACAACATTGCCCGCTCCGGCCAGCGACTACATGGTGCGCGCCTTCTTCTGATTTCAATCGAGCGGGAAAAATTAGGCATCGTGCATTATTGGTCAATGTTAACAAATTGTCGTTTACGCACGATGCCTAGTAGCCGTAATAACGTCTTTAAATAAATAATTAGGCCAGGATTTGTCGCGCATAAAATACAAAAGTTTACGACCAATATCGAAACAATAAACAGCTACTCGTAAAATTTATTATACTTATGATCACCGCTGTGTAGTACTAAACACGGACAATGCTCCTCTTCTGGGAGTGTGAGGCCCAGTTCAACAATGTGTCGGAGAAGGCAGCCACAAAACTAAACACAAGTAGGTAGCTAGAAAACACCCAAAACACGGTGCCTCGGAAAGAAAATTTCTTATGGAAAAACAACTTATGAGAACTAAACTTGAATGAGAACTTGAATGAAAATATTATGGTTGAGAGTATATTACTGGAAAACAGTTAATACTACTCCATTAACTTTAAAAAAATCTCCGAAAGTTCCTTTACGACATGATTTTTTTTTCAAACATATTGTCCTGCCAGAGGCACCGCTAAAAGTGTGTGGCAGCCGTTGTCGTTGCCCGAAACAACCAACAAGCAAAAAATCAATAATAATGATTCGCCTACTCCGGTAGCAGCAGTTTTCCCTCCTTCTCAAAAAAAGCCTCTGGAAACATCTGATGCCCAGAAGCGGAAGCTATTGCTACTTGGCAGATATTAGAATTTGTAAATTGTATATTAAAACTTTCAATAATTATTGCCTCATATCCGTTCGGTACGAACCGATCCCTAAGGAGCATCGTGTTTATAGCTTTGAATGATGGTGATTATAAACAAGGCTATAGAGTGAAAACAGAAAACATTACGTTCGGTTGGGAGTCGCTTGGACGGTAAGAGGATGTTTTTTTTTTGCTATTTCAGGATATTTGTTGCTGATACTCCTTTTGGATGAGGGTGTATATTGTAACATATGCGTTCATAATTCAAACATAATTTAGCAAAGATCTTTGCCATGAGACTACACTAGATATTGGATTTAAATATTGGATCTAATATTTCCTTAAGAATGTATCATGTTACGCTTTTTAAGACGATTTCTCTTCAACAATAAAAAAAATATGAAGAGTTGTAAACCCTCTTAACCCTTGTAACTGAATTATCATTTTGATTAAATTTGCTACAGATTCTGAGACAGAGATTTTTTTTCCTGTCTGACGGTGCAAATAAATTTTCTACCTTTTTTTTCATGATTGATATCAAACTGCGTGGAAAAAATGGTAGGATGAACCGTGCTACTGACAGCATAGCGAAAGGGTTTCTTTTTATGTTATCTTTTTTTCTCGCTGCCATCATCTCCTTTTCGGGAGTCATAATTAAGAGAGATTAAAAAATTACGACAACTGCCGCAGCTTGCCGGATGTGTATACTGTGACTAAGTAGGAAAAAACGTGAACTTTTTCTTCATATCTAACGACGACTGCTCGGGGAAGATTTTAATTTGTGACAAACTGTAGGAGACCATTTTTTTCCTGAAATGTTTCAAACAAGTGACGGTGGTAGATTATGACGCCCACTGATGTTATCTAACTACTTTGTTTCTTTCTTATCGGCAAATTACACGCTAGGGTACTAAGCAATTCAATTAATATGGAAAATTCCTAACTTTAAATGATTAAAATTTTGCGTAAAAAGATGGTTCAAAATTTATTTACGCTAAGATAACTCCCTCTGAACTGCTTAATTTCAAATAAAACTTATAGGGATTTTAATTTGAATGCAATTTTTAGACAAGCACAAACTGGGTGTTATTGCAGTGTGGAAACAAAGATATAGAGATCATATTGATCGATAGTATTCGCATGTATTTTCGAACCTTTTCAAAAGTTTTTTTTTAAAGGCCAACACAGAAAAAAAAATTAACAAGCGCGTAAAATTTCCCCTCGTTTAACTCCAAGCCAAAGTAGGCGTAAACAACGAAATTGTTTGCAATCTATCATGCGCCATAAAACAATGTTTGCAAGCTTTCATAAAACAGGTTAGATGCAGGCATTATCTGGCTTAAATTTACATGACATATCCCATTATTTTCTACCAAATCTAGCACTCGCTTTATGTGTATTCGATAACGCAAAAATTTCAATGACTCTTTTTATCTGTGAGTGGTGTAGCAATTCACATTGCAATCCAGCGGGTCTGGGTTTAATTCCCATCGAGATCGTCATATTTTCCTTCAGAAAATATGTTTCAAAAGAATACTTTATCAATTCCTTGCTTTTGTGTTTTCAATAAATATTACGGTAGTGACTAAAATATTCGCTACACACTCAAAATTTTTTACAAAAATCTGTAAAATTCAACCGAATTCTCAACAACTGAACTCGGTAATCCAATTCCACGGATTTTGGTAAAATTTTACCAAAATCCGGTAATTTTGTTACAGATCACTGTAAAATTCCACCGATATCCGTTAAATCAGATTACCGAAGGTTCAGCTGTTGAGAATTCGGTACAAATTTACAGATTTCTGTAAAACAATCTAAATGTGTTATGGACCATGTACTGCTGCGTTAAATTTTTAAGGGAGTATTACACTTTAAAAGTTTCAAAATATTGTGCTTTTTGCCTTAAAAAAATCATTTGGGTGTCTACTTTAACCAAAGTTCATGACACACTCCGTTTCTAAGTTACAAGCCCAAGAGCGAAACAGTGTCGCAGCGCTCCGAACGCGCTCGAGCGAGCGCCAGAAAAGCTCGACCGTTATTGACGGAACGGGGGATGTTTTTAGTTCCAATTATTACCGCGTATTACCAGATGGAACTGGTATCGTATGAACTCAGTTTTTATGGTCCAACCTGTCAGTTCGTTTTCGAGAATCATTTTAACTAGGCTCTAGCCCGACATTCTTACGACATACCCATCCCATCGTAGTCGAACGATTCTAGTGATGTGTACGATGGCAAGTTCTCCCAGCAACTGATGCAATTCGTGGTTTAATATCGCCTCCTTCGTGTTCCGTCTTCCATCTGCACTCCACCGCAGATCGTACGCAGCACCTTCCGTTCAAAGACACCAAGTCCTCTACTAGCAATGTCCATTTTTCGTGTCCGTAGAGAACTACCGACCTAATTAATGTCTTGTAAATAGTCAACTATGCTCAACAAAGGTAGTTTGGCGAACTTTGTTCGATCTTAGCGTCCTTTGGGGTCCAAAGTTGGCACGATTGTCAGCCATAATGCGCCTTTGAATCTCTCTGCTGGTGTCGTTAAGGGCGGTCACCAATGAGCTCAGATACACGAATTCGTCTACTGCCTCGATTTCATCACCGTCGATATGAACTCCTGGAAGGAGACTAACATTGTCTTTGCGTGAGCCTTTTCCTTTGATGTATTTTGTTTTCAACGCATCAATCACAAGGCAAATCCTACTAGCTTCAGCTTTAAGTCGGATGTACGTTTTCGCCATCGTTTCAAAGTTACATGCAAAACGCCAAACGCCATCGCTTCAAAGTTAAAACCAAACAGTTGGACAGACTTTCTGAAGATCGTGCCACTCGTGTCTATCCCAGCTCTTCGATTTACACCCTCCAAAGCAATGTTTAACAATAAACACGACAATCCATCAACTTGCCGTAACACTCACCGAGATTCGAGGGGACTCGAGAGTGTCCCTGATACTCGGACGACACACATCACTCGATCCATCGTTACTTTGACCAGTTTTTCCGGAAATCAATATTCATGCATAATTTACCAAAGCTGGTCTCGATCGATTGTATCATAAGTTGATTAGAAATCGATGAAGTTTATGTGTGGGCACGTTATATTCGCGACATTTCTGCAGCACTTGCTGATTCGCGAAAATCTGGTCCACAGTAGCGCGGGCACCCATGCATCCCGCTTGGTACTGTCCTACGAACTCCTTTGCAATTGGTGACAGGCTGTGGCTGCTTTCATATATGGGACACACTATTCCTTCCTTCCAATCCTCCGATAAACATTCCTCCTCCCAAATTTTGGTAATTACCCAGTGCAGCGCTCTGATCAGTGCTTCACTACGGTATTTTAATAGCTGACTTAGGCGTTGGTCAACACCAGCAACTTTCCTCCTCAATTTGCTGAAGGGTAGCGGTCGGGATCCTGTCATCTTCTGCGCGTGTTCCTAGATGCATAACCGCGCCACTTTTGTTCGCTGTAACATTAACGTTCAGGTGCTCGTCGAAGTACTGCTTCAACGTTTCAATCACCTCACACTCTTCTGTGAGAAGCTTACCTTCTTAGTTTTTTTTTTTTTTTTATAAATCATTTATTTGTACAGGCTCAATCGAATTAACTTTAGAGAGCCTAATTTTCATATTTTTATACATCAATTAGCTTAAAACTAACGTTAAGGGGATAGAACCGATTACTCGCGGCCGTCTCGAGGTTAATAGGAATAACAATTTAACGGATGGGTTGGGTAATTGAAGTATGGTTTACGTAACACATATATTCTAAATTCTAAATTGTCAAAAACTTAAAACTATACAACTTTTGGCTTCTTTTGACTTTGACTTGAACAATTTCGAGAAAGAAAAAAAAACACGCAGACACAGGGAATGGGGATTAGCTTACCTTCTTAGTATCTGCACATATCGGGATGTGGTACGTAGTCTTTACGCGAGCTGTTCAACTTCTCGAGGAATTTGCGTGTGTCGTTAGCACGGTACAGTGCTTCCATTACTTCGCACTCTCAATGCTTCTCTTCTACTAACGGTATGCATTCGTTATCAAACCAGTCATTTTTTCGATTCGGTGCAGAAGTATCTTGTGTATTTACACGGAAATATACCCTTGCAAACAACCGAATAATTTCTTGTTATATTAGGTATTCCTTAGAAGGCGCTGGGAACGGACATCGGCCAAAATGCTTCGATCATCGAAAGTTGGCGAGATCATCATGAATGACCAGCATCATTTGGGTACCGACTCGTTAAATTCCTCAGCGTTTTCACAGCCCTGATCAATTTAGTAGGGAGCAAAAAGTGTGGCTCCGATGGAGATTTCAAGAAACTTCTATCCGTGGCCTGGAGTACAAAATCGCAGTATGCTGCGCGACTTGCGACGACAGAATACTCAAAGTAGTCTTTCCGGGCTGTTGACGGAAGTATCATTGTCCATCACGATGTAATCGACGGATTGGTGAGTAGCTGAGAGTAGAGCTTCCGAGCACTTTTTGTTTCTCATTTTTGTTTGGAGCGTTCTGAACTTTTTCGATTTTCTTTTCTAGTGACTTCCTGGGTCGAAATGTTTGGTCGCCACTTGAATTCTGCTACGACCATCTTGGTCATCTTGAAATCAACGGGACACTGCTGCCACTACTTTCTGCATTCCATTTGAGAATCAAGCGCTCCTTAAAGTTTATCATACGGAACCTGATGGTATTAGCAATCCAATCATTGGATGCATTCATATTGGCAAAATGAGTGAATACTATTTTGTCATTCAGGATTTTCTGTTCCGATGTTATGGCTGTTGGTAACTGTGACTGCTCCAGTTGTAAGCCTTCCGAGGTACTTCACCTTCCGAGGTACAAAAACTTATCTACTACTTCTAAATAATCTCTGTTGATCATCACACTTCTGCCTGTACGAACTTTAACGCGTTTGGTTCCTCCTGCTAGCAGATACTTACTGTTCAGCGTATTCACCCTTAATCTAACATTTTTATTACGTTTCAGCCTAGTGTACTGCTCAGTACCCGCCTGGAACGTTCTTCTAACAATGTTAACTACGTCAGCGAAGCAAATGAATCGATTGGATTTATTGAAAATCGTGCCCTACATCTTAAGGCCCGAACGTTTCATAACACCTTCTAGCGCAATTTTGAACAGGACAAGATAAATCATCGCCTTGCCAATGTCGTTTGCGTATTTCAAAAGAGTGTAAAAACGCACCCGATATCTTCACACAACACAGTACTATAGAGCATCCATTGTTGCCTTGATCAGTTTAGTCAGTTCTCATTCCAAATCTTTTTTATCTTTCCACGATCATTAGTTTCATACGAGGCCGTGAAATTGATGAATTCGTGGTGCATAGAAACTTGATTTTAGCAACACTTTTTGAGGATTCACCGCACCGTAAAGATTTGATCTGTTCTTGATCGTTCGCCCCAAAAACTGGCTTGATAACTTACCACAAATCTTCTTATCGCCACTAGAATAGACGGCGGAAGAATAGTATCACTTCACCTGCTGTCTTGATGTCCTGCCTCTGCACCATTCAGGTTTTCGTCGTAGTGCTTCTTACACCTCTCTATCATCTCACGTTTATCCGTCAATATACCTGCAACATCAATTCAAAACACTTCGGCTCACGGAATAAAGCCTTTGCGGGAATGTTTCTTGCAGAACTTTCGCGTTTCGCAAAGGATAATATTTTTTGTTCAAAAACTTATATTTCATTCAATAAGTCACGGACATATTGATCCTCCCTCGTAGTACCTTATCGTGAATATGAAAAAGAAGTACAAAAACTTAGTAACGGGTGGCAACTAAAATTTTAGATTTTTTTTGCCAGGTCCCTATGCTCAACAACAAACGAGCTCAGAGACAAATGAGAGTGTTTATGATTTATCTCTCTCTCTCTCTCTTCTTTCTGCTAGTATTTTTTGTTTTTCAAAATGCCGTCGAAACAAAAAGCATTTCGCGTCAGACTGCGCAGAACACTCGGCAAAAAGTATACGGTACAACATTTTGAAAGCAGAATGGCTTGAACTGTTTACCATATCTTAATATGCCCAACAACTATTAGCAAGCAAAGAAGTGGAAGACCAGTCAAAATTATGGATGCAAAAGGATTTCGTTCTCTTTCTCGTGCTTTCAACAACAAGGGTTTCACTGAGCCAACGGCATGCCGCAAAATAAATTTATCTGCAAAACATTGAAAAGAATCGAAATGAAGTTGACAGAAAACAAGAGCCCCGGAATACACTGAGAAACGCTGAAATTCAAATGCCGCTGGTGCTAAAAGAAAATCCGAAAAAAACGTTAGAAAGAAAGAGACAGAGACAGAGAGAGAGAGAGAGAGAGAGAGGGGGGGGGGGTGTATTTATAAGCCATGGTTCAAGCCTTCTGGTTTTGCTATCAATCAAGATGTGTACATCATGCAGATGGACAATACGTGTTTTGACCGGATCAAGGCAATTTTTCTTGAATACCCATTCGATCCCACAGTGTCACCTTATCGAAGATTTCTCCGGGATTTCAAGCTCCTTGGTGTACAAAAATTACTGGAGAGCCACGAATGGCAAACAGTTGATTGGAAGAATCATTCGCAAATTTGAAGGCCGTACAACGATCCTGTTCCGACATCAAACGAAAGCTTTCCCGAACCACCGATTCCGAACCGTTTTCAAATGTTCACTAATTTTTGTCTTCAACGATGACCAATGTATCTTTAATTTCAATAAATTATATCTTCTTCAAGTATGTTTCTCGAGTAATGCATGTGAAGGGCCCAAAACCATTTGTAATCAATGACTTTAAAAGTCGATTTCTCGTTTACTCTCGTGAATTGAAAGCAGAATCTCGTAGAAGAATGTTAGTTGTACCATATGGAGTAGCTGGATATAGAAGGATTCTCGTGATTCGTGAGAGATCAACGTTTAAAGTCATTGGTTACAAAAACCTTTTAGACCCTTATCATGAATTAATCGAGGATTGTCTTTTATTGGCAGCTTGTGAAAGAAATTCCAAAATTTTAGTTGCCACCCGTTAGATTTATGTATTTTTTCAAGGTGATGAATCAACCCAGGAGGCTGAAAATCAGCATAAAAAAAGTAAAACAAAATTTTTTGTCGAATTATTGGGAACAAAAGTGAAAATGATTATGCAGCTTCAAAAATATAAACAAAATTGCGAAGCGCAAAGTCTGGTACAGCCTTTTTCCGATGACTATGATAAGACTTGTTGGCGACTAAATCTGGACCGATTAAATTTGGAATAAAACAAATTTGCTGTTAGTTCAACACAAGATGCATGTTTTATTAATTTAATTGTAGATTATTAGTCATCTTAAAACTAATCACAGTTACACAATTAGACTGCGTGACGAAACTACGAACTTTTGGTTTTCTACAGCCATTAGGGTCTGTGCAGATTTCTCTGCAACCGATCTAGCTGCTTTCGTCCAATATTTTCGAGATTTTTCTATAGTTGCAGCTTGTTGTTTATATTGAAAGAGTTTTACCTTCACGAGAGCCCAATACCGCTCGACAGGTCGCATCTCCGGGTAGTTAGGTGGATTCGCCCCTTTCGGTACAACGTGAACTCTATTCGCTTTATACCATTCCAAAACATCTTTGGCGTAGTGACAAGATGCAAAATCAGACCAGAATAGAGAAGGCGTCATGGCTGCGTAGAAATGGTAACAATCGCTTTATGCATTCTTCGCCTTACATTTCCTTGCTTACCGTTCCTGTAGTGATGAAGGTTCGTCTTGCTCGACCACAGCTGCATATTGCCTGCCAAACCAAATATTTTTTGGGAAACTTGGACGTTTTCTTCGTCCTGAAATGCTCCTCTACACCGTTCCGTTGCATGGCAGTTTCATAAGACATTCCGAAAAGCTGCTCGAAGTCTTCCAGCACATAAGTTTCATCGTCCATTATCAGCAGGAAAACTTGCGAGCCCGGGCTTTAGCAGTCACATCCTGTTTGTCATTACGATTCGGTACAGTTTTCACCTTGAACGACTTCATACCTTGCCGGTGCTTGGAAGTATGCACGAAAGTTGGGGATATTTTTGTTTTTCTAGCCACAGTCTGTACCGAAAGATCGGATCTCTTCTTCAATATTTGCTTTACCTGTCCATAACGTTCGTAAAATCTTTCGATACACGTTTGACAACAGCCAGGAAGGCTGGGAGCACAACAAAAACAGATCTCAGGAACCACCACAAGGACGCGATTCTCGTGGTTCCTGAGATCCGTTTTTCTTCCGCTCCCAGCCTTTCTGGCTGTTGTCAAACGTGTATCGAAAGATTTAAGAACGTTATGGATAGTGCTTGCAGGAAAACCAAGCTATTTTGCAAGTTTTCTACTGACAGATCCGGATTTTCATTGCGACCGCACACAATTGATTTTCACGCTTGCTCTTCTTTCGACGCCTTCTTCGATCTAAAAGCTTGTCTTAGCACCAAAAATTGATTCTACACAATGAACAAACATACGTTCATCAGTCTGCGAAATATTTCACGCGTTGATGAAGTATTTCCAGAGATATGCGTATTTAGGGGTGGTCAGATTTTGTCGCGAACAAGCCTTGCTTCGTAAGAATTAAAATATATGCTAAAACCATCCGATAACGGTTAAGAAAGTGTTTGAAACGCACGTTGCAATCAAACTTGTTCAATTAACAGGTCTCTTCACGCCATGGCCGTGGCTCGAGGTTTGTTTGGACTGTTCATTTACCAGTGATTGCAAAAAAAATACTCATTGGTTTGAGGTTAGTTACTAATTATCAACTGTTCACATTGTTTCCCTTAGAATTGCAAAAACTGAATGATTATTAAAGGAAAAGTATACCTTAGCCAGTCTACCTTGTACAATGTTTATGTAAAATAAACCGGTATGTTCACCGTATGCATGTACCCACTAAAACACATCCAGATACGTCAAACTTGTGGTATAAATAGTATATGAACCACTTCACAAGATACACCGAAATCCTAATGATATCAACCTTATCTGATCATTTCCTCCTAACTATACGAGCACGTTCGTGCCTTCGAGGAACGGATGATAATTTAGCGATTCATGATGGCCGCTCTTGGTCGTCCGTAAGACAAGCTCAATGGCGTCAACGTCAAAATATCACCGAATACTAATGACAACAGATAATGAATTGAATGACCGTTTCGAATTGCAATTGACGGCTTCGTTACCGCGTGTTCGTTACCCATCATCATCATCGTTCGTCGGTTGGTGGCTGAACCGGACGGTCACGGATCCTACAATCCGGGCTGGAACCCATTTGAAACAAGCAGTTGATAGCGGTTGGTTCATATTAGGTCCCACTGATATTATCATCACTTGCTCTCGGGCTAATTAATACGCCACGGTGCGGTATCGTCATAAAAAGATACGACTCTGTTGCTCGGCCCGAGTTGGTGGAAGACTGGTGGAGGGGATGTGCATGTGGTCGGTGCCGCAATTAGGAAGTGTCGTGCACGCATAATGATCTACGGATGCGTTTCTCCAAGTAGACTTCCAAGTTGACCACGAACGACTGCGGAGATTTGTCGCATGAAAATCACTGCCCTCATAGCCATCGCAAGAGTTTATACACGGCCATTAATATTCATGACTTGATAGACTTATCATTGGCACACCACGGCGGAACTTAGATGCGAGAATCTATATTGGTCGGTGACGCGCATAAACATCAATGAACTCTAAATATACCTCTCACTATCTAAACACACCACCATGTCGGAGCGCTAGTTTATTGAGATCTGCAAGAGTGAGAATATTTGCGAACAAATGACGGTGCACTATTCTCCGAAGCAGAATTGTTTCAACTTAATTAAACTATAGAGCGAGATTGCATTTGGGACACTTCTGTGGCCTGATGTGAGCGTTTTGGCACAGCGGCGGCTTTTCTATCCTTGCAGCGCAGTAAATTCATGCAAATAGTTTAATCGTTATTTATTAGTTGTATGATTTCTTTATCCTGCACAAATATTCATCATGATATGGACGGAGGACGTGTGTTTCTGCTGCAAATGATGCCTGCATTGTATGGAATAAGAATGCGATGCTTATGTATTAGTTTGCAGAGCAGCTCAAAATGTGTAATGCTGCCAGCTAGATTTTCGTCAAATAAATTACTGTGAATGGAAATTTCTCCTAGCAATCAAATAAAAGTGTTGATAGTTGAGTTTTTATATTCTGACCACCCCTAAAGCTGGCATTCAAAGTCATAGCGAAATAAACAAACTGTGTGAATATGTAATTGAACCAACTTCATGCCAGCATGTTAGAACGATTTATGAAATCTTTCTTTGCAACATCATTCTCATGTGACAAATGCAATTCATACTAATACCAAACAAAAACATACATTCGGTTGAATTGCGTTGCAGCATGGTGATGGCGCTGCTGCCAAAACTATTTACATAAACGCTTATAATCTGATAAAATATATTTGACTCGTTTCGCACGAAGCACTCTTGCACTTTGTCAATCTGCAATATTAGACTGGCAGTTGAACTTGGATTGTGACTTTCAGAAAATCTGTCTATAAATTGCATTGCAAATAATTCATCGTGCTGATAAAAATAGACAATATTTATCACGTTTTAATTCAATTGACTTCTCATCTAATTTGATAAAGAACCTTGAAAAATCACTCCAGAAACGCCACAGGACCACTTTCACACCCCACATCGAAAGTCGAACCGGCATCCCATTCATCTCAATTTAATAAAGGGATCATTTAGCTAAATTAAATCTCTTAACATTGTATTCACCCCTAAAGTGGATCATGATCGTTCAGCGCAATATAAATACAGTTTGTATCGGGTGGGAACCCTCACCGAAGTCGGAAAAGGGAACGGAAAACGATGATGCATGATTATTTTGGCCAGGATAGGGCCACCACCCCGCCGCTTGGGTTTCCGTTCCCTCTTTGCCGAAAGGATGCGCACATAAAGGAAGAGAAACACTGTTTGACCGTACGCACAATTACCACCCCATTTTTACGCTTTGCCACAGGAAGAAAACAATCACACTCTGAAACTGTTGGCAGATAAAGGAGAGGGGTGCCAGGCAAAAAGTCAGCATGAAACAACCGGAAAAATGAGCAGTCAACGGATGGTTGATATGTTCTCGGTGTTGGGTTGTCCAGAATGGCAAAGATGCTTCGAGTGTGCTGAATATGCGAGTACATATCAGTTCACTCCAACGGCTCATCGAGCACCTCAAATCAAATTAATTTCCGATGTTGTGCACACAGAACCGTCGGCTCGAAATACTTCAACTTAATCGGATTCATTATGAAGCTGCCATTCTAACAATTGACACCCACGGTATTCCAAGCATTGTAATTGTTAATATTACAAATAAAGTAAAATGTCATCAATATTTGAAGAAGCATTGTGGTTTAGTAATGATTTTTAATTGTTTGAGCACATGACTTTCAATGTGTTTGGCAAAAAAGTTACCCGGGGGCGTAATCAATGTTCTAACAGTCCATACAGTACCCTTAGGCAAATAAACTAAACAATTTCATAAGGTTTAACTCATTAACTATGCTTTGATATTTCATAAGGCTAACTTATGAACGGATTCGGTTTCACATGACGATGTTCTTGTACGTCTTTCAGCGTTCCTGATTATATAGTAGAGAGCAAGTCACTGGACCCATAATCCTAGTTCAACCTTATTAAAGGGTGTTCCGATCAAAATTTGGTCAAACAGTAATGTGTGTGCGTCGATCAAAGTTTTCTTTTTCAAGTTCAGTTAATACAGAATACATGACAAATATTCAGCTGAGCTTTCTTTTTACCGAATGCGAATTGCCGGGTCTTTCGTTTAACACCTGCCATAAGATTTTGTACAGTCTCCTTGTCCACTTTATTCATCGCAGAACGCTAGTTTGCCTTGAACTGTTTCTCGTTCACAACGGCTTTTTGAGTCTTCTTAAGGTTCCGCTTGGCGATGGCCCAATATTGTTCGATTGGGCTGGGCTCTGAGGTGTTGGAAGGGTTCTTGTCCTTGGGTACCACTTGAACGTTGGTGGCAGCCATGGCCTTTTTTCCGTAATGACAAGATGCCACATCCGGCCAAAATAGAACGCAACAATTGTGTTGCTTCAGGAAAAGCTGTAGACGTTTTTGTAGGCACTCGCTCAGATAAAATTCCTGGTTGACGGTTCCGGTCGCAAGCAAACGCTGCTCTTCAAGCTACAGGTACAGATGGCCTGCCACACCAGATATTTCTTCGCGAACTTTGACAGTTTTCTGTGCTTGAAAGTATCTGCCACCTTTCCCCGTCCGGTTGTTGTATTAAATTCCTGTCCAGGAAGCTGTTTAAAGCCTGCATTGACGAAAGTTTCATCATCGTCGTGTACAACTTTCGCTATCGTGCGTGGAACGACGTGTTTTGTTTATCGTCACGATTTGGAGTCACCACTTTCTTGTAAGTCGACAGTCCAGCTCGTTTCTAGCTCTATCCACGGTTGAAGGCGCCACTCCCAGTTTCTTTGCGACATCTCGGACGGAGAGGTTGGGGTTCCACTCGAAACAGCGGGCAACTTGTCGTCACTGTGACCTCCGGCTTTCGATTTCGCCCCGATCCAGCTTTCCTGGCTGTCGACAAACATTCACCGAACACTTTTGATACGTTGGTAACAGTCGATTTAGCCATATCCAAAGATTTCGCCAACTTGGCGTGAGAGTAAAATCTGTATCCACATTAATCCGGACACCTTCAAATCATTGTAACTTTTAAAATATTGCACGTAGGGATGAAAAATTTCATGTGGTATAGCTGAGAGTCTATGATCAGAGCTTAAAAATATCATATTCAATTCTCAAATTGCACCCTGACTGAGTCAAAATATTAGTCATCACGCACTGTTCCTAGCGTACATGAAATAAACACAAATTTGCCTTCATGAATCTCTTGTGCAAGATGAGTCAACTTGTTTTGTTTTGCTTTACTTTGATCATTCATTCGTTCCAGAAAGCAGTGAATGTACGTAAGTGAAAAAAAACCCATTCAATTTCAACGTTCTACCGTGAAGACGAAAGAACAGTCATTCATTTGGAGAATGAATGAAGTGGAAAAAACCAAAACTTCTCGAATCGATCCTACAAATGTCTTTTCTCGAACAAATGCCCCACAAACTCAGTAGCGATTTCGGCCATTTGGCCTTTTGGCTTCCTTTGCCTTCAGCCATGTTCGGGAATACTTGAAATCCTGTGGCAAAAAAAAATCACTCACCAACGCGAAAATGAATGACTGGTTACAAGAACATTCAGTCAAGCAACCAAAAGCTCGTGAGGCTTGAATAGCCGTGTACTTTGCTGTGGTGTGAATGAGTTGTGTGGAACACGAGGACAACGGAATGACTGAGCATAGCAAAATAGTAAACACGAATATATTGCGTGACTGATAGAACGAAATGAAGAGAAGGAAAATTGTACCTACTGAATATTTTTTTACTCATCGTTCACGACGGGTGTCAATTTTTTTGAGCTCTGTCTATGATGAAAAAGACTATGATTGATGTTTACATTTTATGTTTAATTTTCAAGATGGCGACGAAAGAAAAACGAATGCGCGAGCGAATTTTGTACGGGCGTACGGCAAATCCTGTCAATACGGGACCTTGCAAAAACATTGGATTTGCCTAAATCCACTGTTCACGATGTGCTCAAATCATTTTCGGAACGTTTGACGGTGGAGAGGAAACCGAAAAGTGACAAAGGATTGGACGCGCTGATCCTGTCATGGACCGAAAGGTGAAAAGGATATTAACAAAAAAACCAAAATCTCTTCATTCGAACGGTGGCTCGTAAAATAGGGATGTCGCCTGGTTTTGTCCAAAAATCAAAACAACGTTAGGGACCTAAGTCGTATAAAGTAAAAATAGTTCCAAATCGCAACGACAAACAGAACTTGGCAGCAAAATTACGGGCTCGGCGTTTGCACTGCGAATATGTGACGAAGTTTTCATGCGTTGTTATGGACGATGAATCCTATGTCCTGGAGGATTTCAAGCAGCTTCCAGGGCTGGCTTTCTATTTTGCTATGGCCAGAAATGCTACAGCTGAGCATTTCAGAACGAAGAAGGCATCGAAATTTCCAAAAAAAATACCTTGTGTGGCAAGAAATTTGCACTTGTGGCAAAAAGAGTAAATCTTTCGTCACTACAGGCACAATCAACAAGGAGATCTATCAGAAAGAGTGTCTGCAGAAGCGATTGCTACCCTTCATCAAAAGTCACAAAGAAAAACCTTTGTTTTGGCCCGATTTGGCATCATGCCACTACGCTAAAACTGTGATGGAGTGGTACCAAGCAAATCAAGTGAACATTGTACCAAAAACCTCAAACCCGCCAAATTGCCCAGAGCTACGACCAATCGAGAGATATTGGGCTCTGACGAAGCGGAAGCTTCCTGGAAAGAAGCAACGATTCAAAGACAACAAACACTTCCAGCAAATTTGGACAAAGACGGCTTCTGAACTACGATTTCTGAAAAGTCTGTACAAACCCTAATGGACGGAGTTAAGCGCAAAGTTCGAACATTTTTTGCAAATACCGAATAACTATGTCTTGTCTTCACGAATTCTTGAAACACATCACATGAATCTGAAATAAACTACTACGACGGAAATATAATGCGAAATTTATGTTTTATTCATGTTTTGAGGTATCCGGATTATTGCGGATACACACCTTAGTGTGGATTCTCGCCATGAACGTGCAAAATTTTCTCTTCCTTTGACGACATTTTGATAACTGAAGTGCTAATCCTAAAATCAAAATAGCGGCATGATGTTACACGCCCACATCTTCAAAATGAAGGGTGTGCAAATGCGTCACATTTAAGTCGACCAAATTTTAATCGAAACACCCTTTATTTCATAAGATATATTTATGAAATTCATACTGAATTCTTATAGCAAATAATCATAATGCAGTCTTATGAATATTGAAAGCTTTTTTCGCTGAGTGTACCAATTCAATTTGCTTTAAAGGCTAGTTTGCAGCTCAAAAGTAATGTGCATTAGAATAGGACAAGTAATGGTCAAGAAATGCTTTTACTGTTGGAATTACTTACTTTGCATGCAGCTGACAAACTTCGTAACGTTGGTAACGCCTGCTCATGTAATCTCAATGGAGCTGTCACTTTTCCTTGCGGAATAATAATTCGTTCGATTATTCCGCTAGGTAAGCTGACGTTTCACCCATACTGGAGCAGTTGTCACAATTACTTCGGTATAAACAGCAAAAATTACTTCAGGGCTTCACTTGTCAGCTGCATACTAGGCTTAACTAAGAAATCGTAAATGGATGAATAAATAATGGAAAATAGGATTTGAAACGGACACCTCACAACAGCGATAGTAAGGTAATGACCCAATAGGCAAAGGCCGGGATGGCTTCTTCTGTACGTAGATTTTGTCTTTATTCTATTCAATCCATGGCTACTCTTCGCCAGCTTCGTAGTCTGCGAAGGGTCCCCAGGTCGCCTTCTACATGATCGATCCACCTTGCAACACACAATACATGGATATAATTACCAATCCCAACACATAGCTCGGTTTCATGTTTAAGATCTCCAACGAGATTCGTGATCCCACCTGTCTGAAATCATTGTACAGCTCTCTCGTGCGTTCTATCCTGGAATTTGCCGCCTTGGTGTAGTCCGGCCCGTGTAAGGAAAACTTGTTCGTGCAAGCAGTCTTAACACCAAAAGTGCTGCATGGTAGAAATTCCGCTAGCTCATGGCACCGCTAGCTCTCCTCCATACACCGTTTTAACAAACACCATCACAGATGGTTCCACGCGCAGATCATTCGAAAACTTCAAGTGCTTACAAGACCTCCTCACGTATTGCGTACGTCCCATGCCCGTAGAGAAGAACCGGTCTTATCATCATGCACGCCTTCATCGATTATCACAATTCGTTCTCTATACATCGCTTAATTAGCAACCACGTGGAACATTCTTTCGATAATGTCCATGGTCTCATCAATACAGATGAACTGGCTGGATATATTGAACATTGTACTAAACACATTTACATACATACATCTATACACATTTACATACTATACATCATCCATCGTAGCCTTAATCAGTCTGGTTAGTTTCCTGGGAACCCCGGTTTCACGATCAATAGATAGTAGTTTTCCAAGTGTAAAGTTTTGAGGAGACCCAGACGACCCAGCGGCGACTTAGCAGCGGAAGAAAAGCGAAGACGATCAACCCCGTGGCGGAGAAGGTCAATTCTTCCGTCTGGTTTGTCCAACAGGCAGTGAAGCGGGCCCGACTTGATGTTTACAAAGCAAGGAAGGCACCTAACCGAACCGATAAACAGAATACGGTGGCCGTATCCCGCGCAAGGAATCTGTACCGCGATTGGTTGGTGCAGCCGAAATGCACCGTAATGAGCGACGAGACGTACATTGAAGCAAGCGCCAAGCTGATCCCCGGCCTGGAGTTTTTCTTCGGCAAGTCCCACCTGGATGATCCCTTGAAATATCGAAAGAAGAAGGTCGACAAAATTGACAAGAAGTACTTGGTGTGGCAGGCAATCTGTGGGTGCGGCAAATTCAGGAAGCCCTGCCTAACGACCGGCACCATCTACGGCCAAATATATAAAGAAGAATGCCTCCCAAAGCACCTGCTGCCCTTCCTCCAGTCCTACAAAGGTGACAGTCTGTTTTTGGCGACATCACGCAAAATCCGTGATTGAGTGGTTAAGAGCCAACGATTTGACTAAAATATTTACCTGCACTTAGTAATTCAGAAAAAGCACCAAAAAATGAAAAAAGTGCCACTAAATTATTAAGGCCTGTGCCAACAAATAATGTGTGATCAGCATTAAAAATTAGGAATGAGCAATAAAGATGAGAAAGATCTTCGGATAATCTAATTGTGACCGGTAAATCTATCAATCAAAGCAACAGCCATTAGTATATGTGCAATTAAATATGGCAGTATTTCCGCCAAATTATAATTTGAGCACTAAACCATTCGCATATGTCTTTTAACTTTGTTGGATTTTCCCATAAAAACAGTAAAATGAGCAATGGATAAATAAATATCCATTGCTCATTTTATTGTTTTTATGGGAAAATCTAACAAAATTAAAAGACATATGCGAATAGTTTAGTGCTCAAATTACATAATTTGGCGGAAATACTGCCATATTTAATTGCACATATACTAATAGCTGTTGCTTTATTTGACAGATTTACCGGTCACAATTAGATTATCCGAAGATCTTTTCTCATCTTTTATTGCTCATTCCTAATTTTTTAATGCTGATCACACATTATTTGTTGGCACAGGCCTTAATAATTTAATGGCACTTTTTTCATTTTTTATTGCTCAAATCTCTCTTTTAATTGATGATTAATTATGCTGCCCCAACGATTTTGTTTTTGTGCCGAAGAAGGCAAATCCGCCAAACTCGACAAAACTTCGTCTAATAGACAAATTCTGGAAGATTGTGAAGGGCAAGCTTCGGGAAACAGCAAAAGACCTTCAAAACAACAAACATTTGAAGCAAGAGTGGATGAACGTGTGTCAGAAATATGACGCAAGTGTTGCACGGGACTTGATAAACCAACTTTGTTAAAACATATCTAATAACGACTGTTCCAGAAAGTATTAGCACATCTTATTTTAACGGTCACTTTGAAATAATGAAATTTCAACATGTTTTGGCTGCGTCCATTTGTTTGCACATTTCTGAATGACACAGCATTAAAAAAGTGCTCAGTTTTGTGTTACCAATCAAAATGTGCGGTCTTACTCCGGAACAACGAAAAAGTATCGTGCACAAATGGTGCACTGAGAGCGGGCTCTCCTTAAGAAAATTGGTCAAGGAAGAGGGTGTAAGCGTCGGAGCGGTACGATCTGCGATTCGAGAACAGTGTAAGTTTGAAGATGCGCCGAAGAGTGGTCGGGAATCCGGTCCTGTTATTCCGGACATCGATAAAAAGATCAAGGATGCCTACAAGCGAAAAGACTTTGGCTAAAAACATACCGGAAGCAGGAAAACCCCAAAAGGAACCTAAAACAGGCCGCTACCATGAAACCATGGGCCCGCAAACTCTACGATTCGTTATTGTGTAGAAATTGTGGGTGTATAATAATGAACGATGAAACGTATGTGAAACTAGATTACAAAACGCTTCCCGGACCACAATTCTATACTGTAAGCGAAGACAAAGACATCCCCGAAACGGAGAAGGCAATTTTTACCAAAAAATTCGGTAAGAAGGTTATGGTTTGGTAGGTAATATGCGAGTGTGGTAAAACATCTAGTCCGTACATCACAACGAAGACTATGGACACTCAGAAATACGTTAAGGACTGTCTCCAGAAGCTATTATCGCCGATGATCAGGCAGCAAGAAGGTCAAGTAGTGTTTTGGCCTGATTTGGCGTCATGTCATTACGCAAAGGACACTTTAGAATGGTACAAAAGTCAAAATGTATGTTTCGGGCCGAAAGACATGAATCCTCCGAACAGTCCGGAGGCACGGCCAATCGAGACTTTTTGGGCTTTAACCCAAGCAAAGCTTCGAAAATTCCAGCGGACGACGTCCAAAAATTTTGAAAAGATTGGTTAAAAGTGGTCAAAATGGTGGGAAGTACCAATGTACAGAAGATAATGGGTCATGTTCGAGGAAAAGTTAGGAGTCTTGGCTATGATTAAATATTTCGATTAAACGAGAGTAAAATATCATATAAAACACAAATACATATATGATTTGCCAAATAAAATTATTAAAACTGAAAAAAAAACATTTTTGTTATTTTGTGCTTATACTTTCTGGAACAGTCTATATGTGTTGATATATTCCCTGACAGTTTCAATAATATCAGACATAAAATGAATTTTCGGTGATCATTTATATCAGTTGTATATTTATGAGTACAATCTTTATTGTCTGTACTCACAATAATTCGGACACCAAAAAACATATGTTAAATACAATTTTCAGATTAAATTTCAGTTGTAGCTGATTATTTCAGATTAATGGGATGAAATGAGATGCGGCCGCGGAAATAATGGATGGAACGATCAAAACTTGGTCAGGTGTATTTCAAAAACTTAAACACTCCTCATTTTGTGGGTGTATGCGTACGGAATGTTGTTATTTTGTTTTTGCCATTTCCTATGTAGTTACCATGATGGCGTCGACAAAAAGAGCAGCGTATCAAAAGTTTGCCCGAGCATATGCAATTATTCTCACGCAGACTTGGCAAGATCACTTAATATTTCCAAATCAACCATGACAAATGTTATAGGAGTGTTCTTAGAACGTCTGACGACTGCCAGGAAGCCGTAATCAGGAGGAAATTTAAACCCGGAAGCCGCAGCGACTGAAAGAATAGTGGCCAGCATTTTCAAACGCAATCCCATACTTTCTACAGAAATATCAGAAACAAATTGAGAAAGCCCCACACAACAATGCCAAGAGCAAAGAAACGATCCGGACTGTCAACATACACTAACGTTTTTTTTTGCACGGTTTTTTTTACACGGGTTGTTTTCGGCGATAACTCCAGAACGGAACAACTAAATGATCTAATTCAAATAACATTTTACGTTTTGGGTCAAAAGTAATCATATGGCAGTTTTTCAAAAAAATCTCAATTTTTGGTGTAAATACTTAAAATTTTAAAAACTGTATTTTGACCATTGCATGGAAAGGTAACACATACAAACAAAATCGAAGCAATATAAAATGTTTAAGCATGTGAATTTATCAACTCTATTTAGTATTTTTTACACGGTTCCATACTAAAAGTGGAACGTATCCCCCGTGCAAAAAAAAACCTTAGTGTATGAGGTTATAGTGACTCCATATGGATATGATAAGCATAACACAACAGTCAAAAGAAGAGCGCGTAGGTTTGTTGACCAAGTTTGATTGCGTCGCAATTGTCGATGAAACATTCGTCAAGGCTGAATTCAAGCAGCTCAAGGTCAAGAATTTTATACGGCTACTGTAAAAGGAAAGGTTCAAGATAAGTTGAGGCAAAAAAAAACCCGAAAAAATACTTGATGGGAGGCGATTTGCACCTGTCGGCTAAAAAACGAAAGTTTCGTGACAATTGGAACTGTCAACAAAGATATTTTTGTAAAGGAATGCTCGCAAATCTCTTATTGTCTTTCTCGAAGAAACATAGTTGTTCTGTGCACTACGGAAAAATAGCTCAGGAATGGAAAACCGCCAAACTTACCGGAACTGCGCTCAATTGAAAAATATTGGGCAATCGTAAAGAGAAGTCTCAAGATAACTCAAAAAACAGTTGTTAGTGAAAAATAGTTCAAGGCAAACTGGTGTTCAGCATCAATAAATACGTGTGAAAAACGTGTTGGGATATCATTTCGACACTGTGTGTTTGTGTGTGTGTGTGTGTGTGTGTGTGTGTGTGTGTGTGTGTGTGTGTGTGTGTGTGTGTGTGTGTGTGTGTGTGTGTGTTGCTGTTTAAACTACGCCGTTGTTCTGAGCCTGTTTATTGCTGCTCTCTGATACTGCAATCTCTTGTTAACTTCCAATTTGTAGAGTTGATTTAGGCCACAGTTCTTTTCAGAACTGGCCATCAGGAAGGTAGACGACTGAGAGGCACAGATAGTTCAGCACGTCGTTGAGAGTGTTTGATTCTACAGAAGATCTCCTGAGTTGTACGGCATCCCTAGCAGCACACTTGTTGCCATTCGGTTGAGATAACATATATATGACTATGCTACTTAGAACTCGTGGTGTTGGAGACGGTTCGGTGGCTGTTTGCTGCTGTCGTTGCTTTGTAGGCATATGGAGCCAACACTTCCGCTTCGTCATAGCCCGATATCTCTCTCGATTGGACGTGCAACTGAACACTTTAGCGGTTTTTCGTTTTTTGGTACAATATTCACTTGATTTGCTTCGTACCACTCCAACACAGTTTTAGCATAATGATATGATTCCAAATTAGGCCAGAACCAAGGTTTTTCTGTAAAGTGTTTCATGAGGGATAGCAAGCGTTTCTGCAGGCATTGCAGGATTTGCCTTAGCTCCATATAAAGTCTGATCGCACTCGTTTTTTTTCATTCGTTGTCATCTTGAATACTAAACATGGAATGTAAACATTTATCATATTTTTTTTACAGCTATACCTCGGCAAAACAATTCACTCTTAGTCACAATATTTCAAAAGATTCAGTGATTTGAAGGTTTTCGCATTAATGCGGATACAGACCTTAACTAACTCTTATCATACTTTAAATTTTACACTCCAAAGTTCATACAATTGAAAAAAAACTTTTTAACCCTTATGTGCTTTACATTACGAAATTTCATAGTTTATTTTAAAACACGAAGCTGAAATTCAGTGACATCTAAAAAAAAGTTGGAAGGCAAATTTTTACATAAAAACATTTACATGTATAGTAGCAAGGGGGTCGAAGGGGGAGACTACGATATTTTTAAACGTTGAGAAACATCCTACAGGAGAAACATCCTACAGGAGAAACTTTATGAATTTTGATACTTATATAGCCAGAGTTTCCTTCTAGTGTTCATAGCTACTCAAGGCTCCACGGGAACCTGTTCCAGAAAGACAAGTCCGAGGACAAATCATCAGATGAACACTAAACGTTGAAAAATATCCTACTTGAGAAAACTCATGAATTGTGATACCCATACTGCCAGGGTTTCGTTTGAAATGTGCCCATGGCCACTCTAGGCCCCACGGGAATCTGTTACAGAATGGCCGTTGCAGGAGCAAGTCAGGAGTGATTCCATATAGTGTCTCCATACCGGACCACAGAGTTTACAGGAACCAAATGAATTCAAATGGTCATTGCTGATAATGTCCCTAAAGCGAATGAGTTATTGAATCTAACGGTGCTAAAAGAATTAAAATCGGTAAATAATAGCCAGAGTTATAATCATTTGAACGGGATGGGTAACCGGGTATCCTGTCGATCACTTAGAAGTGTTTTTTTTTGTCGAACACATAAGGGTTAAATATATTTTGCAACTTTTAGCTAAACAGTGAGTAAAGAAACTTTTTCAACATTACAACTAATATCTCAGCCATTTCGCGGAAAAAGAACACCGTGCCTCATAATTTAAAAATATTTTATAGGTATTTTCTCTTTGAGGCAAATATTTTACCTGTGATTATTTATTTTGTCATAAGGAAATTATAAAAATACATATATAGTTTATTGTAATTTTATTTATAACTCGATTCTACCACTAGTCAAAAACACCACGAAATTCATAGAAGATAATCTATGAGTTCTTGGTGTTAATAGTATTTAATATTTTTCTCTTCACATTTAATTTTAACTCATTATCTTTAATTCAAAATGAAGTGATTCAATGCTGTAATTTCTTGAAAAATATGTTTTTATTTTATTTTTGGACCACTCTAAATTCTAGTCACGAAATCAAATATTTTTTCAAAAGGATCACACCTTCATAATACCCGTCTGAAAGTTAGTATATTCTTTTATCATATGAGATATTTCATATAAATTTGAGCCAGATAACGCCTGAATCTAGCCTATTGTATGAAAGATTGCAAACATTGTTGTACGGCGCATGAAAGATTGCAAACAATTCCGTTGTTTACACCTCCTTCGACTTGGAATTAAACAAGGGGAAATTTAAGGCACCTGTTATTTTTTTTCTGTGTGGATTTGCTGACTTGACAATACTCTACGAATTCAATTAATAGATTCAGTAATACCACCATAACAGCGTATTCTAACTGTAGTTAATCTTTCCGAAATGTCACCTCACTTAAATGCGATTCAAATAAAACCAAACAAAAACGGCGACTCATTTCCACTGGGAACAAATTTCGTTTAATCAAACTTTGAAAACTTTTTATTAGTTTCACAAACAAAATTTCTCAATGATGACAGCATGGCCACCACTTCGACCATAATGACCGCAAAGGGAGTTTGCCTTTTGCAGCATTTAAACTACATAAAAAAAACGACAATACATGCATGTCGCGGATCTCGACTGGTTCAAACCGAGGAACATTGGCCGACATTTTATCCGCGAATAGAAAATCCTTGTAATCAGATGGGGATTGACTTTAATACGCTGACGACAACACCAACTAGAAGTGGCGGAAGGGCAGATGAACGACGGTTACGACAATAAAAATAATTGAGGGCGGTTTCGCTATTGCTGATGCTAAACTCCCAAACATTGCCTGCCCGTCTTCTGTTCCTTTTATCGCGTGGATAGACGCATTCACGACTCTCGTGTGTTTTAAAACGCGTTAAACCATTTAAAAGCCCTCCTGATGTAAATAAAAGACAGAAGTATGAAATTACGAACGACCACCGCCGTCTCTTGCCGCCTTCGGAGCGCGATATGGTGGCCAGAAGAAGAACGGCGGAAGGACGATTTATTTGCGGTCTGATAGTCTCGGATCAATTTGTATAAAGAAGTGCGAAAAAACGGGGGGTCGTGACTATGTTCGTTTCCTAGGCAGCATACTCTTGGCTTGCACGTTGCTAGTCAGAAATGTAAAAGGGGAGGGTGTTTCAACGAATTCAACGCCAATGTCATCAACCAGCGTATTTTGAATTAAGAGCAAAACGTCTAGATTCAAGAACATTTCCCTGCCTACGTCATTGTTGTAGTTGTAGAAAAAAAAGAGAACGAAACGTGCCTTCTAAAATATATGGGCATTTTAACACGTGATAGCACAATTTAAAAATAATTCTTTCGCAATGATAATCATCAGAATAGAGATAACGAAACAGCTAGCTTTGAACGAAGCTCACTTTTTATCGTGTAAATCAGCCGTATCGAAAATGGAAACAAGGCTAATAAATGTTTCGCAAGGGTTCTTACATGGACACACCCCAGAGCAATCAACAAATTTCTTTTAAGGAAAAAAAAAGCAAAATATAAACAATAAAGAACAATAGCTGCCGCTACCACCGAGAAGAGAGCATGAAAGTGCCATCTTTCATTAAACCGTATAAAAGCACCATAAATCCCCGGTTCTGCGACGCACTATCTGGGCAGCACCCCAACCTGCCCCGCGATGCTGCAACCGATTGTCATTCCTTCCTTCTTCCTGATCAGCAGAAAACAAGCATCGCTTATTGGATATTGATTCAATTTTCCCCGAAGCTTTTTATTGCTTTGCCGCATCGATTACCTCGTCCGAAGGAATGATTATGATTGCTTTTGTCATAATTTCTTCGTATTCGCACACACACAGCAACCGGGTCCTTAGTTTGCAGCTTTAGGTTGCCGCTGCCATTGGCTAGGTACATTATAAGTCTCTATCTCACTGAAGAGCAGCACATCGGGGGAAGAATAAAGATTGAATTCCACTACGGCTTGCCTCTTATTGGCAAAATTTTGCTCTCTTTTATTGATTCGATCAAAATCGTATTTTTGGTCATGACAATTTATGGAGCTGACAAACGGTTATTATTTCGCACGGGCAAGTTTTTGTGGACGTTGCTGGAAAGGGAGCGAGACGAACGGCTTCGTGGCCAGTTGAGCTTCTTGTTTATAGATGGATGATTTCTTAATATTGAAGTGAAATTGTTATAGCTTTAATAGGTCAAAAAACGAAAGCAAACCGAAACTTAGTGCTCAGTGACAAGTGGTATGGTATTCGTTAGTTGAGTTTCATACTTTTGAGGATTTTTGTGTTTATTCAAAAGCAATACTATATTTGATAACAGCCCATCTCATTGGGTTCCGATCTGTTATTCAGAAAAAGTCATACAAACTCGGAGATCAAAACTAATCTTGTTAAAGTGGCTGAATGGTAACAATTTAGAGCCATGACGATCGCAGCAAGCCGTGCTTTTGGTGGAAACTGATGTGTTTTGTTTTTGCTGCGTCCTTTTTGCGAAAATTAAAATCAAAAATGTATTCGGAATTCAGCCTAAACGAACAGTGAAATCATTAGATCTCCACGTGTTTTGTGTAAGATGTAGTGAATATAATCGATTCCTTCCAATAATTTGTGATGGTCGGTAGTTTTTACCTTTTTTTTGTTGTTTTGTGCTTAACCCCCGAACCCGGAGGAAGAGTTAATTTTAGCTTAATTGTGTTTGTCAGTGCTGTTAGTATTGCGCCACGTGGACATAAATGATTAAATTAGAGTATTTTCCGCTTTCTCGCGAGTGACTTAATAATTATAAGCAGTTTAAAAGTAGATATAGAGTCGCCTCATAGCAGGAGATTTTGATTGTTGACAGAGTGTGGAGAAAGAAAAAAGAAAACCAGTGCAATGTAGAAAACGGCCATCTGCTGGTCAAAAGCAACGAATGAAGCTAACGCGCATGCGTTCGTGAGTGGTTGGCATATAATTTCAGATGCACTCACCACGTGGTATACAGATGGAGAGCTGTGAAGTTTTTTTTCTTTGTACAATGCATTGCAATGATTGTGATTTTTCAAGTTATATTTTTTCTCGGAAGTGTTTTTTACCTGTGATGTTCATTGTATTGCATTTGTGCGCGAAGTACTAATTCTACTCCGGCTGCTCCATTCGAAAAGGATGATGTGAGAATATTTGACAAATAGCGGTGTACTACTTATGTAGAGACATAAATGCATCCTTTAGCATCACAGGGAAGCCGTCCAAATGAAGACTGAACAACAGCAACAATATCCGGTGAGATCTATGTGAATTTGAACGATACTGCTAAATACGTTTCATCCTCAAAACAAAAAGATTTGATGATGGAAATGTATGCACAGTACCTATGTCCATTTGATGTTTGTACTGTGTTTATGCGAGGCTTGTTGTAAGTGAAAGTGATCTCGAGACGTGACTAAGCAGGCATTCTGAAATGGGTCACTGGAACCCAACAGAGCTATCACCTTCCAACTACCAGGCTAAAAATGTTTGCCGAGTCGTCAACAGTTCGTTTAACTGCAAACATTTTTCTTCCATAAAATCACTACCGGACGGTGGGCGTTAGATTGTATACACACACGCACACGCACACACACACACACACACATACACACACACATACACACAAACTCCGAGATCAAAACTTCTTTTCGAAACCACCTTATTGTTAACAATAAGGATATCAGATACCATCTTGTGGAGCTTTAGCAACTTGAGGCTAGTTTAAACAAACTACAAGTCTACTATGAGCTATGAGTTGGCTTTGTTAAAAATCATCGCCAACTTCGGTTATTTGTTTTGAATTCTAAGCAACTAAAATCGGTTTAGTTGATGCTGAGCAATTTTTTACACAATTTACAACAACAAAAATTGAATGACTTTGATTACTAATAACGTGGAAAATAGGTCAATTCAAAAAATTCTCACTTTTTACAATTTAAAAAACACCGTCTAGAAACCATCATTCGCTTAAAATTGGCATTTACGTATTTACGCGAAAGGAATGTTTCAATCGGCTCCTTCTCGAATCTGATTTTGTAAGCAAAGATCGAAACGTAAAAATTCTTGAACCCCTTAGAACTTTCACGGGAACTAGGACCAACAGAACACAAGGATCAACATTTCCCTAACATGGTGGTGATGCTAGTTTCTATGAGGGTGCTGAGAGTTATGAGAAATTTACGTTTGAGTCTTTGTTTCCCGCTTTGTCCACAATTCAGATACGTCGTTTTGAATAAGTTGTCGAGAATTGTCCATCAACTGGCACTATCATATACAACAAAAAATATAAAAACTACACATGATTGAAGCCGGAATCTTTCATCAAAACCTACATCAATGTACTTCCAAAAACAGATTGAACTTTTAATCGCATTTCGTGCACATAGACCGCAAATAATATTTTTTTTGTGATTTCAATTGATTTTAATGCGCATAATTGGAGCATTGAAAATGATATAAAATTGCAGTCAAATATTAAGCTACATGTGCTGAAAATTACATTTGACTTTATTTTTACAAGAATAGTAAACAGCTCATGTAATTTTCAACAGAATTGACGACATAAATTTTATTTAGTATTAAAATAATTGCCGATTTCCTGTACACTAATATTCGTTTTCATATCAGGGTATCAATGTTAAGGAAAGAAAACCCAGTTGTTCGAGAACCCGCCATGAAACTACTGTTGGGTAATCACGTTTAGTTTTGACGCCTTGATTCTCTTAGCAGCATTATCACATTACAAGCAGTCAGCAGTTTGACCCAAATATAAGTGCAAACCATGGGCGTTAAGTTGCAAGAGAAATCGTAAATAATGAAAAATATAAATTTCAAAAAAAATATTCAATTAAACGACATTAATTTCTTTAAAACACAAAAACATTCAGGCAGCAGTTCATTTCTTCAACATGACAAAAGGTTAATAAAATGCGTTCCTAGAAACTCTATGCTTCATCTAACATGGCATTACATTTAAATTCATATTACTTGAAGATTCAGCTTGCTGCGATAGGCGAATCCGGATATACACGCAGCTAAAAAAACAAACAATTCTGGAACAGCAATAAAATCTGCTTCACACAATTTGACAATTCACTATTTACTATTTACATGTACTACAAGACATTTTTGCAGTTTACTCTTGTTAACTGCTTGAACTGCTTTAAATTTCAAAAATTTCCTCTTTTGTCTTCTGCTCTTGAACGCTGAATGACAGCTAATTGAGAAAGCAGCACGAAAGTTTATTCGAAAAAAAAATCAATGCAAGAAGGCTTATAGGTATACGATCATGTAAATTCACATGTTTATGCATTGGAAAACATATTCAGTGAGATTTATTATCCTTGAAACGAATACTAATGTAGGATCCGATGGAAATACACGTGTTTTTTAATGTTTATTAATGCTCCAGATATATGCAAAATTTTGTATTGAAAATTCAATAAATCAATGCATTACATTGATATATTTTTACCATTTAAACGTTTTACATCACATAATACTTTCATTATTTTTTGCTGTGAAAGAACAAAGAAGACAAAGCTGCAAAGATGCTATAGGCTGCCTCCAATGGCATGAAGAAAAATGAAATAAATAGTGATGTCAGATCATCTTAACATGAAATAAATTCAACTCAATATTCAACATCACATTCTGGCAACAAGCCTAGATGTGAGAAGGAGCTGATTAAAACATTCTCTCCGGTACACGCGACCAAATTCAAAATACGCTAAAGCTAAATTTGAGCTAACTGATGGATATCTAGATGATGTATCTAAAATCCCCAAAATGACAGTAACAGATTAGTTATCAATCATGATTTATACGTCGAATCATTAGCTTGATATGCAGAGCTTAGTGTTCGTATCATTAAAAGTGAAATAGTTTGGAAAATGCTGCAGTTTGAGCCTATTTCCCGACAACTGATTGAAACAGTCACAAAAGGTTAAGCCCTACCCTATTTTAAATAAGTATAGCAAGCAAAGAAATTTTTCATTTGAAAGCAATTATATGAAGTTTGGCACCTGCGCTGATATATCGGCTCACTTCCTTTCGGGACGAATGACCCCTAAGGTTAAAGTCCCGTTAAAATAAAAAAGAAGAAGAGAAGAAGAAGGCTCACTTCCTTCGGTGTTGGTCGAAGAATGACAGCTTATAGAAGGAGGAAATTATAGAAATTAGTTCATAGTTTATCGATTGTAGTGAACAAACATTCGAATAAACGCGATCATGTAAACAAAAATTTTAAGCCTGTCCACGTTTAATTTCGGACACTTTTCTTTCAGTGTAGATTTTGGATTATTTCCCGTGTCGCTGAAACTCTACACTTTGTTTCGTTGTACAACCTGTTTACATTCTTGTTAAATTCAGTAAAACGGCGAGAAATCAAGTGGAAGTGCGCAAACGCAATCTGTACAAACAGCAGCAAAATCCTAATTTATCTTTTGAAAACATTTTCTTGTATCGTAATGGACGACCAAACATCCGTACTCGAAGACTTTAAACAGCTCCGGGTTCTGGCTTTTAATACAGCAATGCAAAGGAACGCCGTTGCCGAGCAGTTTCCGGATTAAGAAGGTGCCCAAATTCCCGAAGAAGTATTCGATTTGGCAGGCCATATGTAGTTGTGGTCGGAAATCTAAAAGTTATGCCTCAATCGTCACTACCAATAAGGAAGTGGACTAGAAAAAAAATTTCTGCAAAAACAGTTGCTACCGTTTATATGAAGCCACTATTCTCCAAGTATGTTTTGGCCTCTTTTCACTATGCGAAATCCGTCCAGGGTTTGTATACAATATACACGAGGTTAAATAAAAAGACTGTATCGTTAATTATGAGTACACCTAAAATTGCTCATGGACTTTGCACAACCGTTTCGTCGATGGTTTTGCTTATGTTTACCCAGTTTTTTTTTTTAATTTTATGATGTCATCTGCAATTTTGCACCTCTAGCCTTCTTCCGCAGCATTTCATCAATGCCCAAAATTTGTCAATGGGCCTTATTTGCGGACAATTTAGATTCATCGCCTGTTCCACAAATTGGACATTGTTCTCTTCATACTAGTCCAAGGTGGTACGTGCATAGTGGCAGGGTGCCAAATCAGGCCAAAACAGTATCGAACCTTTGTGTTTTCGAATTGGTGGCAGAATTCGTTTCTGCAGGCATTCCTTCCGGTATATTTCGGTGTAATGGTATAATGAAAAAAGATGGCGATTTCATACCGCACTGACAAATTGCTTGCCAAACACCTTTTTTTTCAAATTTTTCGACAAAACTCGATTCCTCTGAATTTGGGACACCCGTTCCACGCTTTGCGGTGTAATACTGTATCCATGGAAGTGCCCTGTAGTCCAATTTGACGCACGTCTCGTCATCCATGATAATGCATATGTCTTTTTACTCAAAACGTCGTCGTACAGCTTGTGAGCCCAAATTTTCACGGAAGCCGCCTGAATCTGGCTGCGTTTCGGACATTTTTGTTTCCGGTAAGTCTTCAGGGAATTTCGCTCTTTTGCGCGTTGGACCATTCCAATCGTCGTTCTATACTTTTATGAGCAATCTCTAATGGATACCTCCTTTTTTCCTTCAAAAACTTTGTAAATTTGTTTGTCCAAATGTAGGTTTGACGCACCAGTTTTTCTACCACGGCCGGATAAGTCTTTCAATGTGTTCAATGTTGCATAACAAACAGGTTGATCGCATTTTGAACCACACAGACACTAACACTTTCTTCTTTTGCTAATTTTTCTTAGCGACAATCCCTTTTAGTGCTGTACTTGGTCACAATCGATTTTCGGTTGTCTTCCGTAAGACCTCGCATTGTTTCGCTTGAAGTGAAACTTTAACTTTTAATGAAGGTTTTCGTTGTTTACAAGAAGAGCAACACATTGACTCTAAACAGCTGTCAAAATAAGTCATAGTCTTTTTCATACAGAACCTCAATAGTGTACTCATAATGAACGATGCAGTCCTAACGTGCCTAAAACAGCTAATCCACCAAACTGTCGCCTAATAGAGAAGTACTGGGCTCTAGATAAGCGGAAACACATCGAAACTAAGGAGAAAGCAAATGGTGCCGATGATTTCAAGAGAAGATGAAGAATCGTCACGGCGGGCGTATCTGAGGATACCGTACGGAACCTGATGGCGGGTGTACTACCGAAAGTTCGAAAGTTTTACAGAAAGTAGGATCAACATTATTGTAACATCTGTTCTTATGAAATAACCAAATGGTTTTGTTGAATTAATTATTATAATTAATTTTTTTTGCTGCTATTATTTTTGGGTCAGAAATTTAACGTGCACGGGCCTCAATTCATTTTTGCATAACCCGTAATACTCTTTGCTTCGTAATATTCATTATGCTTTGAGAGCAGAGACAATTTGGCTTTGTCACTAAAACCCCTTTTGACAATTTGAGCGGAAATGCTTCAAAATATACCCAGTTCAGCAAAATCTATGAATGATGAAGATTTGTCCCAAAAAAACATGACAAATTTTAAATTCATATTGTTTTCACGTTACACACACTACTAAATTTTAATGCCTTATAATCGACAATAAATTGATAGCATTACTAAACAAAATGTTAAATAAACTCTTGGAACAGTATTGCCATGAACTGAAAAAGTCGGAACTCATCTGCGACTCATAACTTCCATATTGCAACCATTTCTCGGAAAATATGTATTTCATCGTTCCAAGCACCAGTTAAAATAAAGTGCCAATATACAATTCAGGTACAGCTTAGAATGCAAATAAAATTCTTCTTCACATATGTCCCTATAGCAGGGCAAAAACACTGGTACCATTTTCCCAACACCATATTTACCACTTTCTACCGCTAGGCATTTGATTCTTAATTAAATCCCCTGCACAAACCGAGCAAAACAACACCCGGAGATAGGACACCGGGAGTTACTCCACCTCGAACCATTGTATGCTTCTACATATCCTTTCGCCTCTGTTTAGTTTAATTAGTCTACTATATACGGTCTTAATTGTTTTAACGATATTACAAAAGCTTGGCAGTCATATTCTTGTGCTCGCCTTCGTTCCCTAGAAATTGCTGAAGTGGTTTTCGTCCTCCAATCTACTTTCCCTATTATTTAGGTACTGCTTGTATTTACATAAATGAAAATCATCCTTTTGAACTGTGCTACCAATAATCCAACTGTTTGCTCCACTAAATCCTTTTCCTGCCTCATTCTGACAAATAAATACATTCATACGAACATATCACGAAATACAACACAGTCATAATGAAAACGATAGTAAAGAAGCAATTGGATTAAAAACTTGTTTTTGCTTTTTATTTCGAAGAAACTCCCGACCATGCGTAGCAATGCAACGTCGAGTCTTATCTGGCTCAGTGGCAATGCATCGACTTCTTGTCCAACATGATTATTTTCTGAAGGTCCTGCAACCAACACACGCAAGCCTGGGAGGACTGAACCATGTTCTCAGAATAAGAGCGCGCAGCCGTTCTCCCATCTGCACCAGTCCTGGAAAAGCGCAACCACCAATACTTCCGCGGTGGGAACCAATCTCCATATGATGTGCAGTACGGGAAAATGAGTCAGGGGCGGGACGGACGATGGACCTTTCCACCCTCTGCTCGATCCCCCTTACACATGTAGCCTCTGAATTAAGAGAGGCATTTAGAGTAAAGTGATGTGCTGAGCAACGTTTCCTTCCGCATTCCACCCTCCTGTGCGTAGGACAGGTACGGGTATGCGGTGGTGGGAACGGGGACGGTTTTGCGCTATCTCGGTGAAAATCTCCTACTGTTATCCCCAACCACCTACGGGGATGTTCCGGGGTCGCCGATGAGTGGAGTTTTCGTGAAGCGCAGCGAAAGAGCGAACAGGGCGCACGCTCCAGCGATACAATCATCGCAAAACAAGTCTTCTGTGGTACGTCGGCAAGAGGGGATGCTGGGTCGTCGTCCTTGTCTTGCGTGACGCTGAATGATATGGCGCATAATGAGGACGATACAGAAAACCGTGCATATCACTAGAGAAGGTTCAGATCATTACATTGCTGTTTGTGTGTTTTTCATCTGGTGATGTTGCGTTGTAGTGCATGGTTTCGACGGCGTCGACTCACAGTCGCTTGAACGGAAAATGGGGTGAACGGGATTGTTGATGGGCGATTATTTTCACGGATTGCTCGGTTGCTGTCACCGCCGAGCGGATGAGAAGAGGTACGGATGCATGTTGGTTGACAATGATAAATGGAGAAAAATTACGCGATTTTTTAGCATCCAAATGGATAGCCAGTTTTGCTGGATTTTACACAGCATTAGGGTATGGGTCCATGATTTATTCAATTAGCCACGGTCAATAGCGATTTTTTATCGTAGATTAATAAATATGAAAGTACTAACGATATTCCGACGGTGATATACGCTTTGACTTTGATTTTTGATAATCTCAAGTCTTATATCCCAGAATCATTGTTTGCCCGCTGATTAATTGTATTATAGTGGGGTGCAAATATAGTTGAGAATCTGAGATGGAAGTCCCTCACTCTTTCATTCTTCTTTTCGACACCTGCATTTCCTGGGACAGATCGGTGTATTCGGCGAATTTTGCTTTCTGTTAAATGATATTAAGTTATGTGTTTACGTGTTGGTTTCAGTAAGCTTTTTGAACACCGTATCCGAGCACTTTCGCAAAGGGCGTAGAGTTGTTTTCATTAACGTACCATCATCATCGGCTGATCGATTTAACGCCCATACATTGATTAGCGTTGACAAAATGAAAGGCGTAATTCGAATCCAAACATGAACTTGGCGTAAAGTAAAAGCGACACTGACAAAAATAATCCAGAAACAATGGCGAAAAAGAGGAAAGCGAAACCTATGAGCATGTCAAGATAACTGAACAGGATAGAGCGATACTTTTGCATTTCTGGTACTTGTAGGCTAGTACAGGGTGCGGCAGAAAATAATGCGAAAATGTTTCGACACCCGAGTATTAGGTTAATTTCAGGTAATAGCTGGTGACTAATTTCTGTCGAAAGTGTAATTGTTTATGTTTATTTATCCAAGTGCTGCGTCCCAAACATTCTATTTGTTTTGTTGCATATTCGTCAAAATGTTCGCTGAAAAGTGATCACCCAGTTTGAAGCCAAGATAGCAATGCCGAAGATTGCCAAGGTGGTAGTGTGCCGATTTGGCAACCAGTTTACCGCATAAAAAAGCGGAAGCCGAAGCGAACGTCCACGCTTAGCACGCATGCAAGTGAGACACATACAAGTGAAATACACACAGGGAGCACTGCAAACTTTTGCAAAAGTCATGAGAATTAATAAAGAAAAATTGAATCTAATATGGCATACGTAATGGGAAGTTTTTGAAATCGAGAAGTGTTTCTACGGTAGGTGAGAGACCCTCCATTTTTCTGTGTAGAAGGGACCCCTCATACAAATGAAATACAAATTTAGAACCACAAAGATGAGAATTAACCTCCCTAGCAGTAAATGAGCTGTATGCGGGAGTTTTTTGGGAGCCGTGGTGAAGGTTCTCTTATAATGGACTCGATGACCCCTCCATTGTTTGCAGAAAGTGAATTATCCGATGGCAACTGAAACACAAAAATGTGTGTTGCTTTGGTAGGCAGCTGCATGTTACAGAAAATGATAATAATATGGGAGAAATGCTCTCCAATGATGATTAACTAAATTTGTTCTGCGACAACAGCTGAATTCATAAACATTAGCTGGGGATAACAGAACTTGCCATGCTATTGCATACAAAGTTTGTTACTTGTGTCAAGCCCTGGAAGCTCAAATGGCGGCCAGACGTGATTGAAATGACATTCTTATTCATTCGATTTTATGTCACATCGCTTGCGATTTGTGGAGGTAAGAAACCAGCAGAGACTGAGTAATTTCAGCGCACTCACCAACAGAACAATTCAGCTTCGACTTGACAGGTCATTCAGCCCCAGCCTTTCAAACCAAAAATTTCCAGCACGTTTTTCTGATGATAGTTGAATTGGGTGTTTCAATTTTTTATTTTGAGAAAAATGAACTCGTAGAGAGTGTTAGTTTCCAATTTTGCAAGATTTCACTCAAATTGTTGACGACTCTGGGATCTGGAGACATTTGCTTAGAAATCTCTTACAAAAACCAACAGAACTGATGTTCACTTAGAGTTTTCTTTGTTACTAAAAAAGAGACCAAAACAATCTCACAAACCTCGACATATCTATGCAAGTTTTTGAAAACGTATGCATTTAAAATAAATGAACTTTTTTATAAATTTCCTATGGATGGTGATATTCAAGATTACTTGCGAAAAAATCCTACGCCCTTACCGAGCAGCAGCCTTCTGACGGTAAACCGGAACATTCGCCATGGTGAACGAAAACATGCGTTTAGGCGTATTTTCGAGTTGCTGGTTTATTTGCAATTCCTCCTCGGTATTTGCGACAAAATTGTTTGGAGTAGATGTTACGCTGAATTGGCCCAGAGATTCTCGATGGGGCGCAGCTGGGGGGACGTTAGGCGGGTTCGCCGACTTGGGTACCACATCAATGTATTAACTCCATCTCCTCCAATAGTCGGACGGTTCGAGTAGTGGGCCGCCGCCAGATCCCGACCAGAACACCGCACGTCTTTGCCTTTGGTGGCTTCTTTGATGAACGAAGCAACGCTTCCAGCACGCAATTTCGTACTATAAATTTCCCGTTCACAACCAGTCCCGGAGCGAAAGCAGCTTTGACAGCCCTCTCGCTGATTGTAAGCCACAGAGCACCTTCTTGGGGATCTTCGGTGTGTGAAATGAACTTCACCTCGGAGCTCACTTCTTTCGTGGAAATAAAACACGAAGTGCCTGCCAGTCGTTGCCGTCAGAATTGAGATAAGTCTGGCGATCCGTACCACCACCGACATCGCAGTTAACGAGGAAGAAAAATCAAGTTGAGCGAAAATGCTTATTTCACCCATACTGCCGCTGCGTCATTTGTCACTGCAATCGAAACCAGTGGACGCGACTTCCGCTTCCACAAATATGTTTCATGTTCGACAATTACTTTTCACTGTTTGGCTGGTTGAACCGACTTCTCCCAGCCAGCCGCTGCGCTTGATGTAGTCACTTTTCTCTCGGTCTTCCTCTTCAGCATCCTTTGGTGCATCTTGTCACTCAACGTCGGCAGCCGTCCGGAACAGGGCTTTCTTTCGATGCTCTTGTTGTCTAACAGTGCCAAGATAGTAGCAGATGCCGGAGAACAGGCGTATCTAGCGTCCCACAATGTGCCGCACGATGTCCCGTTTTCGACGGGGCGGGATGCCACGTTCTTTGGCTCACACTTCTAAGTGGAACTTCTTCACTGTTGCTGACATCAGCGTTCAGGTTCAGCAGTTGACTGCATAAAATTGCTTGTCTGCGGCTTTGGTTTACTATGATTGATACTGCCGATGGTTTCGTTGGTGTGGGTGTGAAGATAAACCCTTGAAAAAAATTTGTTCATTATTTTTAAATAAACATCGTCTCTACTAGGGCCTTTGTAGAGTGATTAACAATGAGCTCAGATACACAAATTCGTCTACCATATTGATTTCATCAATATAATTTTCTGCGAATTATCTAACCAAGGAATGCTGGGTGCAGAAATTAGTAGCGATATTTTAAAATGTTTCCAAGCCCAGATACCCGCCTGAATCTTCTCTGTTGTGAAGATTTGCAAACAGTATACGTTGTTTACGCTGTAGCTTTAAATTGAACGAAGGAAATTTTTACGCACCTGTTAAAATTCATTAGTTTTCATGAAGCTAACATTGTTTTCTTAATATTTCAGGTCGTCAGTATTGAGACAACTGCCAGCAAACAGTATTCTGGTCATTCAGATAAGTGTTTGGCCGCTTCTTTTCAATTACAGCTAAGCCATGTCGCAGCGAGAAACCAATGCAGTGTTTTGATCCAGATGGATTGTCTATTCCAGTCGTAAAATGTTCCTCAAGATTCATACACATGTTCAGCGCTGTCTTAGATGAAAGTCAGAAAAATGTGAGAGAATTTGAACCGCGTTAAGAACCCTACATAGAAAAAAATAGTAGATTTTAACAAGCGTGTAATGCTTTGTAATGCAATAGCAAACGTAAAAATACAGATTAGATACAGACGTTATCTTTTTATGTGCATTAGGTAACGCAGAAAATTCAATGTTTCTTTTATCTATGTACGTGGTCAGGAGGAATGATCACAAAGAGTTCTAAATCTCAAAGATTACAATCTGTCAAGTAGTTAGCAAGGATGGCTTCCAGCCAAAAGTGCTTCCAGAAAGAATTATGGGCGCGGTCCCAGAAAATCCAGACCAGTCACCGCATGTGGATCGCAAAACAGTTGGCAAACGAAAAGGGGTGACCATTGTCCCCAGCCCAAACAACCCACCGGACCAGCTGGCAGCCGGAAGAAAAGCGAAGACGACCGACCATAGCAAAACGCAAGGAAGACGAGGACAATTCCGACACCAATTCAAACCATCCGATTCCGTCTCTGGTTCGTCCAGCTGACAATGAAGTGGGCAGGACTTCCTTACCTTCAAGATAAAGGCACTCAACCGAACCGATAAATGAGAATACGCTGGCGGAACCCCGAACCAAGAAGACGTACATTAAAGCAGCCGCCAAGCAGATAAC